>CAEMYA010002104.1:97706-155199 GCA_903131615.1 Diplodus sargus
TGTTTTACAATACTTTAGATAACTAGATTCAGTTGTAACACACCTGCTATTTATTATGTCAAGTAAAGTTCATAGACAGTTAAGCAACCGTTCTGAACCATTTATTTTAATGAATGTTTATCCACATCATTCTAGAAGGCACATACCTGCTTACCACGGTGTCACTACCTCCTTCACATGGTGGAGAGTCTTCCTCAACACTTATGTTTCCAGCCTCCTCCTGCACTGTAAGGGCAGTCAGTGGTAATGGCAGCCTCACTGTCTTCAGATTCACTGTCAGACTCACATGAAGGACCAGCTGCTGTGATTGGACGAGGGGGGGTCTAGAACATGCGTGGGTGGGAGCAGTGCCGTCGCAGGTGGGGTGCGAGGCCCTGCTCTTTGACGTGGATGCTCAATTGCGCATGACTAACAGTCACATGAACGTAGCTGTTCTAGTTCTATTGCACGCATAATCTCGCTGCGATACGTTTTTATCAAGTAGAATAATACAGCATTATCATGCACATAGTCAGCTGTGACTTTTTGCTATTTATTTCAGAGGGGAAAAAATCAACTGTGCAACGAGTGGCTTTACATCAAGTCAGCTCAGTCACTTTATTTTTGTCATCATGACAGTTTAAACAAATAGATTAGGACACTTTTCATTCATAATATACATTAATTCATTACAACTATACACAAGTAATTATTTAAAACACTGTAACCCTAATAAATGAGAAGGACTCACCATGCGTAAATTACGCAGAAACTTTTCACGTCAGAGTCACTTTCCTTGCCTTCATGGCCGAAAACTCAGCAATAAGATCTTTATAATCCAGTTCTGATGCCATGTCCTTTTCAATGGATAGCAGGATGAGCCCGCACAGTCTCTCCTGTGACATGGAGGTGCGCAATTAGTTTTTAATTAGTTTTAACTTTGAAAAGCTTTGCTCGCCCGATGCCACCGTTACTGAAAAAGTCAGTAGGATCAATAGTAGGTCAGTAGGATAAAGTTCCTTTAGTCCCTTTGAGGTAACGTAGCTTTCCCTCGCTTTAGCTTTCCCCCTCTCCCGTCTTCAGTGAGGACGCATTAAGTAATAACATAGCGACAATGAAAAACCCTCTTAATTTGTTGGATTTGTTTTTTTTCATTTGTTTGTTTTTTATGTGACCTTGACGGAGACATGTCATTGATACAAAATCATACATAACTATTGTAAATACTAATGTATTTTTATGAAAAATAAATAAAATAGAAATGAAAATAAATAAATAAAAACAGCAGGATTGCGAGGCCCCCTCGTGGCGCGAGGCCCTGTGCGGTTGCACAGTTCGCACAGTCTATGCGACGGCTCTGGGTGGGACTCCTGGGCCTCTGTAGCCTATCATAGGGCCATTGGGCCAGGTATTCTTTAGACAGAAGTTAAACCAGATTGTTTCAGATGGAGAAAACTGATGCATGAAAACCTAGTCTAGTAGTGACCCAAAATAAAATAATGAACCTGAAAATAAGCGTAGTATTTCTCCTTTAAGGGAACTGGATACCGTGCCACGGCTCAGTTTTCCTGCCAATTTTTAGCAGCTTGCTTTGTGGCACTGTAAAGGGCAGGTCAGGGCAGTCTAAACAGCATTTGCCTGTGTGAACACAAATGAACTGGGTGGCAAAATACAACCGTATCACATTAGTCCCGGAATGGAGACGAAACAAAAAACATTCAGCTCTGAAACACCCTTGGACTTTTCCTTTGTATTGGCTTAAGTGGTCTAAATTACAGTCCTGTGTGCACGTAACTATTTCTCCTGCCCTGATATCAAAAGAGGGGAAGAGCGGATGAGTTTACACCAGCAGGATGAATACAAATGAAGAGGAATTAGTAGGAGTAGGTCAAGGAGAGTTGGGGGGGGTTAAGGTGGATGAGTGGAGATGAGGGAAGAGAGCAGATTAGGCAAAAGGCAGAGACGTCTTACGGTGTTTGACTTGGAGCCACGTCAAACACAATTAACACCGTGTAAAGTTTACTTAGTGCTCCAAATGACTTCAGAGGGATGTTTGCCTTCTCAGGGCAAATAGGATATACTATTCATTTGACGTTCATCAGCAATTTACCTCATGAAGTGTTTGTTCTTGATGGTGGGGTTTGCATACGTATGAAAACACGTAATTATCTGTCTACATGAGTATGACACTGATATAATCTTCTAAGCGAAGGGTTACTAGAATAACCAGGTAGCCATGGAAACAGAACAGATAGGTGTGCATGTGCATGTGTGAGGATATCCTCAGTCATACAACGTGACCACACAGCTGGAGTTTTTTTCCCCTTTCAGAGTCAAAAATGGCCAGTTACATCCAAACGTGAAGCAGAAGTAATTATAAAAAAATTAAAAAGCATGGTTTACTTCATGCACAGCGTTTTCTTGCCTCTTGATTGGAAACTAAATTGCCATTGTGTCTGTGTCTTCATGAACAAATTACTATGTCAGCTTCTTCACGTGACAATAAAAGCACAGTGGCTGCTTTTTTCACTTTGCGGTTTCAAATACATTAAAGGTGCAATATGTAGTTTTTGGGAAGACATTTTTATCCAAAGAGAAAAGTCTTCTGTGACTGATTTTTACGCATAAACAAACTCAATAATCAAACTCTTTGACTAACCTTTTACTTTGTTTATATATGGCGGACCCTGCCACTTCTCTAACTTCAAACAATGTTCTAGAGACATTATTTTCCACTGGGAACAGCTTCTTTATAGATTATGGAATTATTAATATTCCTTTGTTTGTATTGTTACCTCATTAATATTGCAAATTTTATACATTTGAGTTTGAATTACTTCTCCAAAACGTCATAGTGCCCCTTTAACACAGAATTTCAGGGCTATTCATGCTTCACTTGCTCAGGCGCATCACGTATTTTCCCCTTCTTTTCTCAGTATCATCGAGGTTACAGTACAGTTGGTCCACATCAAAATCCTATAATGTCAAATTCAAAATATAATGCAATTAACTCAATTATTCTCCCAAAGCTGGTGCACAAAACAGACACACGCAGAATATATAGAGCATATGCATAATTAATATGTATTCTGCATGCATGCAACATATGGCATGCACACGAAGCAGTCACATCAGCATTATGTGTAAACAACACATTATTTCCTCTGTTGAGCACATCTTGGATTGACTGATGCTTACTTGACGGGGGAAAAAAATGAGCAGCCTGTATGTTTATTGCACATTTAACTCACAATACAATCTCATAAACACCACAACTTTTGAAGCAGTGGCTTTTTTTTTATTTGAGTAATGACTCTTGAATAAAACAATGATGGAAATCAAAGGGGAGGGACATTATGTTCTATAGTTTGTGATTATCAACAAATCTCATGAAAAGACCATAACTTTTGTATGCGTCTTGCAAAAATGAAGGATTATGGTGTGTCCCGTGAATAAACTGTTCGGGAGGCATCAAAGTAATTTATTGTTCCATTTAGAGTCCTACCAGTTTAAGTCAAATTATATTTTGTATATTTAAAATTCTTTCCCAGGACACTCCAGGGCAACAGGCGAAGAAACGTCCAAACCTCGTGGTCCACTATACACATATACTTACATGTAAAAGTTGAGACCCACTTCCACTTATGTCAGTGGAAAAGGCCTCTATCGCCAGGGCTACAGTGATTACATTCAAATGAAACTTTTTGAGATGTGACATTTATTCTGAAACATGAATTGGTGGTTATATGTTGATGTATTGGTTACATGTGATCAGACTTTGATGAAAAAAAGTCATTTCAAATATGCATCTCTCTGTGTCTCTGTATCCTGATGACACAGTGAAAGAGAAGTGCTGCTAAGCGCCATAAGCTGAGCTGAACATCTGCTCTCAGAACAGTAGTAATACTCCGTATCTTGGGACACTTGTACTTTGTACCTTTAGTGTAAGCTTCATTGTTAAAAATGTTGGATACGCTGAATTGTATTTTTTTTATTTGAACTATTCCACCACTGCGTGAATTCCAAATAATGTAGACTTCTGTGTTATTATTATTTTCTAATAATGAGCGCTCGTCCCATCATAGCCACCCAATTGAAAACTCCCTGGCTCGGCTACTGCTGCTGAGCTTACAGCTCCCTCCAAAAATAGGGTCTTAGAAATCAGCTGATCATTTTACTTATCTAATTTATGGCCTGGCCACTGTCACCTGATTAAATAATACCATTGCCACACACACACACACACACACACACACACACACACACACAAACACGTCATTGTAATCATCAGATCTAAAAGAAGAAAGTTGGAGCGAGAATGTCTCACATGATGTTATCAGAGCTGACAGGATCCACGAGTCTCTCACACCGGTTCTAATCATTCTTCACATTCCTCGCGGTAACAGTTGCAGCGTGGCCGTGCTGTGGGCTCTTTACAACACCACGCAGAGCTGGCCGGACCTCCATGTGCCCGCCCCTCGCTCCTTGTGACTCTCCTAGAGCTGCTGACAGTCGGACCTTTGGCAATGACGTGGGGTGTGTTCCATGTGCAAGCAGCAGCTGATGGACGAGTGAGCGAGGGTATGCATGAACAGAGAGAGTGAGAGAGTCCAGGCCTTTTTAGTGGAGGGTCAGCCTGACACTGATGTCATCCGTGACCGCTGGGCATGAGATAACTCCACAGGTCGTTGCCTCCGTGGGTTCCTTCGCCATATATGGAAGTCTCCATTCATATTACAGCTCAGTTATTCTTAGTAAGGCTGTGGTGCAGATGGCTTTCCAGTGCGGGAAAGGCAAACTGCACACATTCACATCGCTGCTGTGTTTTGCAGATGCAGGCCAAAACAAATAGGAATGGATTAAAAGATATAATAAATCAATGATAATTTTGTTTTTGCCTGATATCTAGCTTGTTGTGTCGCATGATTTACTCTTTCTCGTGATGTTATTGGTTGAACGAACTCTGCATTTTTAAATAAAATCCCACAGTGCAGTCTGGGGAAGAAATTTAAATCAGAAGAGAAAGTACAAAAAACTCACCGTTTTCACGACTAAATCAACTATGTGGCCACCTTTCTAGCTTCATCAGTGTTCTGGGGACCTTCTGCATCTGAGTTTACTCACTTATGGAAAAAAAATACATGTCTGAGTTGACTTAACCTCAGTAATATTGTAAATGTTAGGATTCTGAGTTGGAATTTCGTCTCCAAAAGTAGAAAGTGCCCCTATAACTACCGAGGGACACCACTGTCTTTTCTAATCCATCGTCAGTGCCTTGTAACATTGTGATCAGTGACCTTCAGCGATGTTATTTGATCAGAGTGCCTGACACCCTTATCCTCAGTCCTAAATGGCACAGATAAGATATAAAAGGTCATCATGCCCCTTTTAGCGTGTATATTACCACTGACACACACACACACACACACACACACCGACACACACTGAAAACATGAATTAAAATACTTCCCGATGAGCCTCTCGATCCACTGGGGGCTCCCTCATGCCAGTTTTGGTGCTGTCACACACAAACACAGGCACACATGTACATCAGTAGTGAAACCCGAACCGTCGCCTGCACTCGACAGCTGCAGCCCCGGTGTGGGTCCGCTTACCCTGTGAAGGCATAGCTATGCATAACCATCAGCGCTGAACATGAGACTTCCCTATTAATAACACACTGGTGGGAATCTCACTTTGGCAGATACATACCCCAAACTGCTCTCTTCAGAGGTAAGATGAGGTGAAGCTCTCAGTGAGGAGCTCTGAGATGCCCAAAAACACCTCATCATATCTGCTGTTCAGCACCGTCGAAGCTGCTTGTGTTGTGAATAATTTAATAGCGGTGTGTAACTGAAAACGGGACGTGCGGTGAACAGCAAAAAGGAGGGATTCCCTGTGTGTGTGTGTGTGTGTGTGTGTGTGTGTGTGTGTGTGTGTGTGTGTGTGTGTGTGTGTGTGGGTAGGTGTGTAGTTGGTTATGTGCGTGTGTGTTCCCCCCTCCTCTCTTTTCTGCCTCTGCAGTGAGCCTCACCCTTCCATCCACCAATCAGATTGCAGCTCGAGGAGAGGAGTGAAATGATGGGGGAAGCCATGCCGGGGATGGTGCTTGCCCGCAGTGATGGGCGTAGGTGTGTGTGTACGTGCATGCATGTGTGTGTATGTGCAAAATGCTTATGTAGATGTCTTTTTTTTTTACACATTTACGCCATGAATATATCGTAGGCATGTTTTGATGATACCCAATAATATAATTTCCAATACTTCAGTTTCTTCTTCTGATTTAGACCTGCTTGTGTGTTGATGGAAAGACAGGAAATGAGACAGGCCAGCAGAGATGCACAGATGAAGACAAACAGAAGGAAGTGCTCTCAGTGTGCACATATCCTGGTCACCTCTCTGGCTGTTTTATGAGTCAGTGATTCAGGATCACATTTAAAATCCCTGAGGAGGATTTCAAGGAGACTGCGTCAATGACACTACAGAGAGTAGAAACAGCCAAAGTGGTTTTAAGATTGCATTAAGTCCGAGTCCAGCTGGGGGTCGAATCTGAGATCAGTCCAAACATGCTCAAGACTAGTTCAGCCAAAGGCCACAAGAGCAGAGCAGCACTCAGTTAGCATTCTCCATACTGTTGTCTTACCTCTGTTCTGCAGACAGCTGTGATATACCTTAAAGCACCGAGTACAGTCGTTCCGATTTAGTTTGGTCAAATCAATGCTTGTGTATGTCAACCTCAACACGGAGGGAGAAGGTTGTACCACCGAAAAACGATGAAAGTTACAACTCTGAGAAATATAAAGTCATCATAATGCAAACTAAAATTCTGCCACAACGTTACAACCGACTACGATGGCATATTTCCACTACATGTCTGAAATGAGGTAGCGTGGTTGTGACATGTTAAAAGGAAAACACTGGCTGCTAAGAATTACTTGCACTTGATAATGCAGAACAGTGCATGACATTTTTTCGTCTGGCAGCCGAACACAATATGCTATTAGGGGACCCAGAAATGAATTAGACTGCAGACAAACGAGCTGCACTGTGAGGTTGGAGCCTGCTGCTATTATGACCACAATAACAATGCTGACCGACCTCGAGCCATTTCAAGATATCGTGGCTAAAGAGCCCCTCTGTGCTGATATCAGAGGAGTGGTACCGAAGGCATCAACTTCTTAACACTTCCATTTTGTGCATTATGTCATCGTCACATGTCAAATTCAGCAGTACCAGCCTGCGCCACGGTTTGGAGAGTGTCTCTGAAAAGCCCCCGTTTGGAGGTCCACGTAGCCCTTCACCCCACAACAGCGACGGGAAGCAAATACATGTTGACCCCTTCTTCACTCAATAGATGGGGACTGAATTTTGGCGTCACCGTAGCATTACTCTTTCTTCTCCTTATCCAAGGACTTGGATAATTCAACACTTTGTTGGCTTGATTGGCATACACACATGCTTTGTGCACAACTGATCTTACGTATAGTAGTATAAAAAAAAAACAAGAAATCTCAACATTCCCAAGACTCTACTTTATATTTTTTTTAAAAAAAGAAAAAGAAAAAGCTGTGTGAGAGCCCGAAAGATGTTCAGAGACACTTTCAGATCCAGATGTGAAAAGCTCGCTGTGTTATGTGTTTGGCCTTCGCTACAACCGTGAATTAGAACTGCCGTGCCATATTTTCATCCACAACTTACTGTTTGCACCAAGTCACCTGGCAACAGCAAATTCCAACACAAAAAAAAGCATTACATGTCACAGACTCAAAACTTTACACACACCAAATGCTTTTTTTAAAGGAAATAACAATTACATTTCTATTTACATCCGTCTCTTGTTGGAAATAGAAACTTTGAAGAAATACCCAAGCTGTGAGCCCTCTGGGGAAATCTGGAGATAATCAGTGGATTCCAGACCTGCTCGGCTCTGCCTCCCCTCATACGTCTCCTGAGACCACGACCTGTCAGTGTGTGTGCGTGCGTGTGTGTGTGTAAGGACTGGGCCACGGGGGAGGGGTCAGCCCACGATTAAATCCTTATTATCTCTCTCAGAACCAAATTAAGAAAATTACTTAAGTGCCCTATGAGGAGAGATGGGCATGACCATAGGCGGTTAAGGAGCAGAGGTCAAGGTTCAAGGATCAGACCGGTGACCTGCCGGGCTGCTGTTTCCAGGATGCCTCTCTCCCTGCTCTCACATCACACTGCATACTGCCAAACAGCACATTAACTATTGTTATATTATTATCAACATTAACATTTTCAAGCTTCATAGCCCCCCTTAAAATCAGTTTTTTGTGACTGCTGCGATCACATGCTCCATCCACATGTTCCAGCAACAGAAAATCAGTTGCAGTTGCTTTTCAGAGCCGAGCCGTGTTTGGCTGCTTCTTCGTGGAAAAACACCCCGTAATCGCTTCCTCAAAACTGTGAAAGCCTTTTGAATCACATTTGAGAAGCAGCTGAGGAAAAAAAATGAACGGAAAAAAGCGATTGAAAGTGCCACAGGCTGGAGGGAGTCACCTCCGCAGCAGGGATGAGCAGGTTGTAGTGTAGGGGGGCGACAGACCTTCTGCGGATTATTTAGCTAACAGTCGGGCATGAATACAAAACAAACAGCCGCTCACTGGATCTTAAGAATAAAAGAGTATCATCTGAAGACAGATGTGTTAGAGAAAGAGATAAAACATGTTATCGCCATGGGTGGGGTTGAGGGTGATGGGTTTCAATCGACTGACCCCAAAAATACACGCAGCAGACAATGCAGATGCTGATACACTTCACTGATCTCGCTTCAGTCGATCACTGGCCATTGTTACACCAAGGTGACGCACAATGGAGGACGCCGAAAAGGACGTGATACAGTTCCTTCAGCGGTCCACTTGATCCATGCTCACCAGCGACCTCTCGACACCTGCCTGGGACGGCCTCGCTGGGAGATTTCACACGAGGCTGTTCAGTGCAAACCACTCACATCTAACAGCCATGTTTTCAGCTGTGTGGTAATGCATTTTCCAGATGATTCAGTGTCCTTTGTAAACGGTTTGTTTGGCTTCAGAAGGAAGAAAACTGTCTCAACTCATAAAGGAGCACCCCCTCCTTCAGTTTTAACAGGAAAGTTGGGGACAGCGACAATCTGGTGCATGAGGTTTTGCTGTTAGCGTGCACCCAGATTGAGCTACAAAGTTTGTAGTTAAATCAAAATGAAAAGTGCACACAACATCATACTGCAGCTCACCTCGCTGCACTGCAAGTGACATAAATGAATGCAAATATCTGAGCACGATGCAAACAGGAGGCACTCCAGTCCTGATCACCGGACAGGACAGGTTGTTGAACACAACGCCGAGTTACATTCAGTGACCAGGAACCTAATGAGGAAATCAGAAACTGTATCTGCATTTCAACTGGAGGAACCAGGAACTAAATGATGTTCCTGGCCAAAAAGCCCCAGCTGTAGGTTGAGCTGTCTAATCCTTGCATAATTATCAGGAAATATCTTGCTGAACGGTGCTGATTATTCAAACAGAAACCTAGCGTCTACCTTTCACACGTGTCCAGTTTCATTCACAAAATGAGGAAGTTCTGGGAGCCATCAGTATCAGTATTAGGACGAGGGAGCGACATTTACGTGATGATGATCAAGATTCACATCAAAGTTGTGTTGTCAGATTCCGGACAAGTTCCTGAAAGAGAGAAGGAAGCTGGAAGCCTTAAACGTGAGAAATAAAACCTAATTTGCTGATTGTTTCACTGCAGTTCAGACAAAAGCAAAACTAAATAACGCACTACATCCACCGAGACATCAGTCACTGAGATAAGTAAAAAGAACATGATGGCACTGTAGAAAAATTGCTGTCATTTTGATGAACAGGGTCCTAAAAATTCCATCATGGTCAGTTATCACCCGTCATATGAGTCTGTTTGTTTTAATGATAATGAATGCATTTCATTTTCACAAACATCTCAGTCACAATAGCATTCAGATTGCACAGTTATACAGGGATGAAGAGAAAAGACGAACAGAGACGCCGACCACATGAAGCAGACAAATGATTGTTTTCTCACCCAGTGACAGCTGAGCCATCTGAAACACAGTGACCATCGTGCTTCAACAGACAGTTTTACAGAATTAGACTTTCAAAATATACCAGTGCCACTTCAGAGTGGTTCGAAGTCGATTCTGGAAGCATTTGCTCCATTTGCACCAGGATCCAAGGAGCTCTGACATGCAGCAGACTGCCAGGAGATCCCCTTCAGTTGGCTGTACATGTGGTTATTAACAGCATACTGTATCTGTGGATTATTAATGTTACAGGAGATCGTCGAGAGCAATGGAAGATATTTTGTTAGCGTGACCTCTGGGTTAAGATATGGTTAGTATTAGGTAACTGGAATGCTTGGTAAATGTTAGGAAATGGTTACAGAAAATAAAAAGTGATGATTAATGACAGGATGGGTATACCCTCGTCTCTCTGTGATGAAGTAGGGCTGTTAATTTAACACATTCATTTGCATACTGTGTGGAAATGTCCCACTCCAGCCAGAGTTTCTAACCGTCAAACGGTTAACATTCTTTCCAGAACAGAGACTGGGCTGTGGCTAGTCGGACGTTGTTCCATCACTAGCAGATGCTGTCATTTCAGCATGACAACATCATTAGCATGGATAGCAATAGCATCGATGAGGTCTTCTTGTGTATTGAGGAGCTGTCAGTGTATTCACGGTCAAACTGTAACCTGTACTGTACATTTACTGACACTGTGGCTGACAGCTGTCGGCTCTGTTCTTAAAGCAGCCACGCCACTCACGCAAGACACCACCGGCCAAGCTTGGTGGATTACATGAAAGTGCCAGATTCTACTGTAGTCCATTCCATTTAAGTGATCTATTAAATATAAGCACAAATTAAGTTATTTGTAGGGCTTAAAAAAATGGCCAGATGGAAACGCTGACAGCAGCATTTGCAGAATCTTATCCGAGTCCTTCAAAATATCACCTCTGTTTAAAGTCGAGACTGTCCACCTATTCACAATTTATTCAACAAATCTAACAAAAATCTGTTTGCACTGAAACATTTTTAAATGCTAATTGCAAATATTGGTATGTGTGATTCATTTTGATTAATTATTCACAAAGCATGTAATTAACTTGATTTTTAATCACATGAAAGCGAACAGAGAATACTTCCTGCTTCGGCAGTGGCTCTGGGTGTGGTGAGGGAAATTATCAGATCTACCTCCAGTCAAGATAAATGGGAACTTGACCAATTGGAACAGTGTCTCCTCCCTCCTTGATAGCGTCAGTTAGCTCACTGTTAATGGCAGGAGATTGTGCGGCAGGCTCGGGGCGTTCGGAAGTGGGTTACGAGGCCTCGCAGCCCCTGGGCCCATCTTTATCCCCGCCCTGAATCCTTGCCTCTCTCTGCCCAATGCGAATGCCTGGGAACTGGGTGAGGGAGATAATGTTAGCAGAGAGAGTGCCAGGGCAGGGCGCGGCCCTGACGGAGGGGGCAGGGGGGTTGCTGGGCAGGTTCCACATCTCTTGGAACGAACTCAGTGACCCCGCCTCGACGGATGTAACTGGCACTCTTGTCGGCTCATAATGATTTATTAATGGCGCCATTAGAAACTGTCATGAATCCACTGTTGGGGAGTATCAATCAGCGTCAGCGTGTAGGGGTTAGAGTATATCCATGTTAACATCCTCAGGGTTTTTAATACATTGCTATGAAATTACTGATTGACATAAAGGGATATTATTAGCGTGAAGCATACTGAGATGGAAGCCCTCATTCGAGCATTTTCTCCATTTGTACTTGTCTCTCTCCATCTCGTTTTCCACTTCTGTCTCTCTCTCTCTCCCACTGCGGAGGATTTTCTGACACATGCAGAGACTTGGATCTGAATGACAAGCACGTTCGGCATGAATTAGAGAGGCAGAGGAGGGGGTGTCCGCGTCATCACTGCTTCTCCGAGCCAAATGCGTCTCCCTCGCTCAGTCCCGTCCTCTACTTTTCCACGTCACACTACCTTGGTAGCCTTTACCTGGTGATTCACAGCCTCCGGTACCGACCGATTCCGAGCCTTTGCTGCCTAACGACAGAGAACAATGGGGATGAACGGATGAAGGATGCTCCAGGGAGAGGCTGGCTTTTCTTACTCACCGCCCGTCCAGCCTCTGCATCAGCAGCGCACTCTCTGGCGTCAGCAGAGCCTCTCCTGCGTAATCATCCACAGCGTGCAAGTGCTCGGATGAAGCTCACACACACACACACACACACACACACACATATCCACACTCGCTCCTCTTCTCTCCCCCCGTCATCCTTCTCTCGTCAGCTGACTTGCTGCAGTTCTGAGCATTGAGCCTGCGGCAACTTCAGTGCAAGCTGAATATTAACGCAGCTTGCTTCTGACTCGCTGTAGGGGACGTGTTTTGCACACATGACAGTGTTAGATGTATGTCCTTAAGCTCCTCAGTGAGGAGAAGCTTCATTATCTCTCATATAACAACAACATCTTTGTTTTGTCACAACAAAGCGCCTGGATCAATTGACATTCGCACCACAACATGCTGTGTGACTATATTTAATCCTCCACTCATCTATCAGATTTGATGAACTTCATACACACAGCTGACAGGGGCACTGGTTGAATCTTGGAGCGCCTCAGTTTGCGTCAGAGCACACTCTTGGCTGAATTTTGAAAGATGCTATGAAATCAGCGGCATAGTTTTGGTTGATTTTAACACTTAAAACACTTCTTCTACAGCGCCGGCACCAGAGACCCTGGAAAGACACGTCAAATATTATATTAAAGCCGCTGTTTGTGTTATTTTCATGCTAAACTAAGTGTTAAATAGCTCAGAAGTGGGTCAGTGGTAGCCCATGATAAAATGCTAACTATACAGCAGAAATAAACACGTTCACAGCCTGGTGAAAAATATGTTTTGTTCTCTATACCTAATTTATCCCTTTGTGACAACTGCAGGGGGGAGAATTTTTATATAACTTTTATAATATAAACACATAAACAAATTCCATTAGGCTAAAAGTTGAATGTTTGGGTGACACTGAACACTGAGCTGTTAGTGCCGCTTCACCTCAGCTAACAGCGGTCACTAAACGTATTTGTGGTGTTGATGCCTCTTAGAGGATTTTAATTCAGATATCGGAGAAATAATGTGTTTTTCTCTGTGACTAACTGGGCTAAAAAACTAAAAGACAGCGGCTGGTGTTTTGGATCAACGAGTAGCTCTGTTAGCATTATTCGGCAGACAGCTGCCGGAGCCAGCGATATCTCGAAGAAACAGCCAGAGCCTGGAGCTTCTAGGGGGACACGCAGTACAGTCTTTAATTTTTTTTTTTTTTTTAAAGATTTCAGGATTAAAAACTGGATTTATCTTCCAATCTTGCCTGCTATAGCTAGCTATGGAGGTGCTATTATTACAGGCTTCAGCTCCACCCACGATCCAATCAGTGATCTGGACTGCGTCTTTATGGACTTTATTGGATCCGGTCTGCTTGTGATCCTCCTCTTTTTCAGACAACAGCAGACCACGGAAGCTACCAATTCGAGCAGTCCCAGTGAGGGCTTATACTACCAAATATGGAAAAAACTTGAAAAGAAGAAGCAAAGAGAGCTGCCTCAAAAGAGAAAAAGAAAGGAGTTGTCCAAGTGTGGTGCAGTACAGAAGAGGGGACTGCTAACTGTAAACAGATAGGAAGTTAGCTAAAACGAGGACAATGCTTACAGAAGCTTTGATTACTAGTTAGCTGGCTAATGTTGTTGGACACTAACATCAGGTCCTCTAGCATCAGGGGTTCCATTTACTAGCTTTGTATATTGAAAATCTGTTCAAATGAAATTTTATAGTAGATTCTGACCTTTGACCTTAAGTGGCATGATGTTGTTCCAGTGGTGTTGTTGGACGGGTTTATCACAACATTGTTGCAAAAGGCCCCCCTCACAGCAAACTCGTCACTGCAGACTCAGCTGCTTAAAAAATGCCTTGGAAGAGTGATAATTCCACCCCCAAGATGATGTTCTGGCCACTAACAAAGATCATGCCATTGTAAAGCATAAAAGTAGTTTAATTTGAAATAGCCAGAAGATTCAGTGTAGATAGAATGAGGACAGTGTTAGATAAATAACTGTGATTGCGGAGAGAGATGAAAACGGTGTTAGTTGCCGTGAGATGACCAGGTTAAGGTCGAGCAGGCAGAGTCTGGAGCATCAAGGAACCCATGGTCAAGACTCATGGTCGGGGGGGAACATCTCGATGAGCGTATGGCTTCTTCCTCCTGTAGTAGAGAAGAAAAATGACTGACATTGAAGTTTTAGTCTGACTCGCATGCACAGGAAGAACATGCATAGAACACGCAAACTCAGGGCCGAAGGTCTTTTTCCCGATCCTTAGTTATAATAACTCAATGAAGGCAAGTTGTGTTGTTTACTTGCACTTACTATTCTCTGGACTCACAAGATTCCAGAAAATGAAGTGTGTCATACTGCGGGACGGCTCCTGAGATCCTCTTGGTAAAGTATGCCCTTTAGTGTCCTGTGATTCAGAGAATCTTAAATCCGCCCCTGCTTCTAACCATTTGGGAAAAAAGACTTAATTTATCCAGCCGGCCATCATATGCAACAGATTTTCTCCCCTCACTTATGAATGATAATCAATTTCACCAGATGAATCATGATGAGGCTCACATTTGATAACACTGTTCTTCTCCACATGGCCTGAGCACATGTGCTGCTCCTCCCCTGTAACCTTGACAGCGTAGCATTGAAAGTATTGATTGCATCACATTAAGCTTTGTTGCAAACGTCGATGCTCTCCATACGCTGCGCGACGCGTGCCCTATACAAGCTAACGACCCTGTAGATGACTTGCAGGCTGTTGTCGGACAGGACGGGGACGGCTCTGTAAGTGTGTGTGTGTGTGTGTGTGTGTGTGTGTGTGTGTGTGTGTAAATGTCCTCTCCGCAGGGCCTGCTTAACACACCAGCCCAGAGAGGAAGATCAGCTGTAACACTGGCCGTGCACACAGGATGTTCCCAGCATGCCCTTGGCTCCCTTGGGGCTACAGAGGTCACGCAAGACAGTCCTCTGTCCTTCTGTTCTTTTAAATAAATGATACAGAGGAATGAAGACCGGATGTGTGGAGAAAGAGAGGAAACACAATCTCAATGTCTTGCACACTTATAATGATTATTATGTTTGGTTAAAACTTCTGTTTGGATAAACTACAAGTTATAATGTGTTCAGAAATTAAATCTAGAGGTGCGTATAATTTACTTTGAAAAGAGCCAGGCTAGCTGTTTCCCTCCATTTCCAGTCATTATGCGTTGCTAGGCTAATCTCCTGCTGGCTACAGCAAAGGGCTTGTGACCCTACAGTAATTCATAATTGTCTGCCATTTTGAAACAAACTTTAAACAGCCATGTATGACTCACTGCTACAAGTGTGACACACTATTTGAGCTCATGTTGCTGCTCACAGATATGATATGGAAAATTGTGTCGTGTTGTTGCACCTGGAAAATCGTGAAATTCAAAATGTCTTGTCTTTTTTACTGCATGAGTGGGGGGAGGAGAGACATGAGTCACTGACCAAGCACTCTATCACATTTGTTATTATTGTATTATTTTCAAATCACTTACAGCAGCTTTATTTCAATAAGAGAACTGTAGCTGTAGAACTCAGGGCACAAATTCAACATTGTGCTGCAGTATAATGGAGCATCTATACCAGATGTTTTATCTGCTCCTACAGCTGCCATCTCTGGAGTTTACCAATTCCAAAGTATGCTGAGCAATGTCCAAGATTTCCAAAAAGTTACCCTAAACTACAGAGTCCGTCAGGGACACTTAACGCCATCACGCCGAACACAGACACTCATCTACTCACTAGTCCGTCTTTACAGGGCGACTTCAGTCACAAACTATTGGAACTCCAACTGTACAACTTATAGACTGATCAATTCATAGTAAAGTGTACAATATAGAGTAGTATGGCAGTTTAGTGGTGGTGATGCTGAAGTCATATGGCTGTATTGTTGTTCATCAACAGCCTAACGTTAGCTTTGTCCTTCTGGTAATTGCATTTAAGTTTTAAAAACCACAGAACGTGTTGTTCATGAGCAATGGAGTGTAAGTAATTCATTTACTCAAGTATTAAGTGCAATTTTGAGGCAATTGTACTTTTATTGAGTATTTCCATTTTATGCTACTTTATACTTCTGCTCCACTACAATTTGGATGCCACAGTTGTACTTTCTACTCCCAACATTTCCTTGATAACTTCAGTTACTAGTTACTTTTCAGATTACATGTATTGATATATTGTATACACAAATAGATTTTTTTTTTTTAAATGAAACAGAAGGAAACACATTCTGATTACCAGAAAAATGGTGAATATCCAATTATCCAATCATTCAGGTGGGTAAGGTCGACCCATAGTACACTTTATCCTCATACATACATTTTTTACAATACTGTTCATTTGTGAATATTTTCTTGCTGAACAAAATTGGAAGTGCCATAAACTTTTGTTTGCTACAATAATCCAAAATCCAATCGAATAATCCTGCAGGCTATTAGGGGTTCCTTCTCGGCTAACTTCTTAGCTCACCAAAAAACTTAATCCCTGCAGCTCTCTTTCATAGCAAGTGTGTGTCAAAGAAAATCCAAAACGTGTGTAAATCAGCATGAGAGTGAGATGATGGTTTATCCTAGCAGCTGGAGAGGTATGTAAATTAGAGGTTTTGCATATTGGCTTCAGAATGTACCTGTTTCTTGGTTAATTGGAGGTTCATGGGAGCAAACGTCGAGGGAGCAGATGAAGCGAGGCGAAGATAGCAGTGTGTGAGGAGGTTAAAGAGGAGGCAGGAACAGAGAGTGTAAGAGGGCTTGATAAGGGGGGAGGTCGGGGAGGACGGAGCAATACAGGATGAAGAAAAAGGGATTACGGGGAGAGAGGGCTGTGGCTCTGGTGAGCATCCATCAGAGCAGGAGGGCAGCGAGAGGGCTGCAGTGCAAAGAAGTGATGAGGGGGCTGTACATCCTGAACCGTCGCATCATGCGTGGTGTGACTGAGGAAGTCCACATCCATTTGTGACTTAAGAGTTAGTCCACAGCTGAAGGTCAACGCACCCACAATGCTTTACACACGCACGGCTACACAATGCATACACAACAGGGAGGGGAAATGGAGGATGCTTCCCAGTGTAATAGGCGGTCACTGGGGAGCGCGGGATGCGGAGGGGGACGGATGCATGGAAAGGAAATATCTGAATAAAGGATGAGACGGAATGGAGGGATGAGAGGGAAGAGTGCCCCAGGCAAGGATGTGTGGTCACTGAGGGCTTGTGTTTTTAACACTGCTGATAATGGCCGGGTGAAATCACAGGATCTTTGTGATATCATCAGAGCTACAAATAATACATAAGGCACTGTATAGTATATATGCAGAACACACAGCAGTGGTACTCTCGACTGATACACTAATGCTAATTAATACACAGTGGACTCACCAACACCATGAACACAGAGATGATATCCTTTATTGTGTCCAAATACCTTTCCCAAAACTGCGTGCTGCAGATTTGATTAATTCACGGTGGAGTTTGGAGGAGGGCAACGCCGCCTTTCTGTGCACTAATAACTGATCCTCAAACGAGCAGCGCAGTCATTAAAAAGAGCCCTATAGGCACTAACGCTTCTACACTTGTGCATGTAGTCTGTGCATCCCTGTAAAAAATTAAGTTCAGTTGGAGTTCACATAATTTATCAGTTAAATATACAGCCCAGAGATTCATCCATGTTCCCTTTCCAGTTCATTACTGTGTCAAGTTTGTGAACAAAAACTATGATTTAAATTCTATGCTGATAGTTAAAAGTAAATCAATTAAATATAAAGCAGGCTTTAAAAGTGAGAACTATACGCATGTATGTGATCATCAAAAGTTTTTCTTCGTAATTCTTCTCCCAGCACAGTCCGCACTGCTGCTTGGATTCTTTGAGAGCTCCCTTTTCACAAACTGTGTAACCAGCTGCCAGCGGTTTACCGTGTGTGTTTCTGTTTGAAACGGCAGTGATGGCAGTGAAGTTGGAGAAAGTTTAGAAGCATTTTTTCTGATCAACAGACTCGGCTGACGAAACAAAACGATGATGTCTCTTTGGCAAGTGTACACACAGTGGAACCCTCAGCAGTACTGCCTCCTGGCATAAAGAAAAGAGAGGAGAGACTGAAATGTGTCTGTTATTGCCATGTTAACGAACTGAACGATCAGGTGAGACTGGAATGTAGAGCCAGGTACATTTACTGAAGGAGCTTGATGAGTGGATGGGTTGCAGGTGAGCAGAAGCAAAAAGGAGCACCGTGCCCAGACAGACACACACACACACACACACACACACACACACACACACTCACACAGGAGAACACACAGGAAACCAACAAGAAACACAGGACAGGGGTAAACCTACACACACAGCACAGCACATACACTAGGAATGAGGGAGCACACCATGACAAATGATCCCTCTTTTCACATGAACACCACCAGTGGGACTTTTAAAATTCCAGCCTGTCCTCATCAGAAAAATGACCATGCAAGTCAGCTTCTTTGACCCATATTGCATTTCTTGGGTGGCAACCTTTAGCGCTGGCAGTAATTATTATGACTGCAAAGGAGAAAGTGAGGAGTACTATAAAGAGTGTCCATATAGGGAGGAGGTCGTGGATGGATGGTCAGGTTACACGAGCACAGGGCTCTGATTCAGCACACCGGTGTTTGTTTCAAGTGTGTAAACAGAAGCCAAAGGTCCCTTTAATTTAGGACATGTCACATTTATAACGTGGTGTACGTTGCTTATGTAATGCAGGAATGTCTGTAACTGAAGTTACAGAAGTAATTTAGTGAATTTAATCCAAACCACCATGTTTTCCTAAACCTAACCAAGTAGTTTCCTTGCCTAAACCTAACCAAACTGCAACTGTACACCGAAGGTCCAGTATGCCTCTCAGGTGTTACGCTGTGAGATAAGACAAGATGTTCCTTTATTGATCCCCCCTGGGCAAAATTTGCAGATAATGGTGATGTTGTCTTGGGAGATGCCAGCGATTGACTTATTCTGTCGTTTTGACATATGGATGTGTTGAAAAGTTACTTACTGGCACAGGCAGCAAAAAAAAGTTTGACTTCTCCATATAACATTTCCCGGATCTTCTACATTGTAGGGCCCATAGACCCTGCACACTACAGACTTCCACTGCCCAACTTCCTGTTTAGTTCATTTTAATGGGACAAAAACTGATTTTATTCATTTATTTACTTATTTACTTATTTATGTTCTGCTTCTCTCACAGTGCAACAAATGTCTTTTGGGGCCCCTGTGCATCATGTGATTTTGTTTATGGCAAGTACAAGGAACCTAAAAAGGGAGGAAGGCTCATTATGCCAGCGTATCTTGCTTTGGTGCCAGACTGTGGTGATAGATGGAGAAACACATTCTGAAACGCAACATGTCTATATGATATGATACACGCACACACTTCAGAGTGAAGTTGAAGGAACGTTTTTTAGGGTTTTTTTTATCTACACATCGTTTTTTTCCTTGGTTTTGTTTGCAGTATGATTGCTTTCTCATCAGTGAAAATCAGTTGTACCTGCCCTGTTTGACCACGATATTTCAGCCCTGTCAATCCTTTCCTCTCTCAAGGGTGCTCTTTCATTGTCTGGAGACATTCCTTCTTCAGAAGTCATACGACGTAGGCACCAAAGCAAGATTCAGTGACGTAAAGACCCCTCCTTCTTTTTTAGGTTCCTTGGGAAAGTACAGGATGTAAACGATGACTCATGAAGTCTGTAAATTGTGAGGAATCTTCACAGCCATCATTTTGGGGCCATATTTTTTTACTGTTTTCTCTTCCAAATACAGTAAGCTGTCTCATCAGCTGGCGTCTAAAGTTACTCTCCCCACTGGACATCTTTTCTGGGAAGCTACCTCATTAGAAGATCTCACTGGTTGACTTGATGAGCACAATGTTTTCAGTATGGATAGGACTGATGGTCAAAACCATAAAACATTGAAAGCGGGCTGTGTGACGCCTTTGCACAAAGACTTCAAGTGAAAGAGAAGGCCATCATCTTCGCTCAGTTTCCTTCCCAGTCGCTGCTATTTTTAATCAATTTTTCGATTATGGTACGTGCTGTCACACTGACTGTCTATAACTGTCTGACCAGTGGAATAGACTGGTATGAATAGGACCCCATGGTGGTTTGCTGTTCCTCAATCTTCCTCTCTACTGGTTTGGGGCCAGGTGTGACCAGTGGAATTCAATTTGCTTCATCCCCGAGTGTTCAATCATTTCAGCAGGTAATTTCAGGAACTGTGGAGAGTTCCTCATCTGTCTACTCCAACAGATCACTCTTCGACTGAGAGACATTTGCGAAGTGTGTGTGCATGTATGTGAGCGTGACATTACACCAGGAGCGGCTGGCTCCTGCTCCCTGCTGCTGGCTACAGCATGTCAGGTGTGACGACTGCTGGATTAAAACGCCCTGGCAGTCATCGCTCGTGCCCCCAACCCCTGAGCCGGTGCACAAAGAGACACGCACACACAGAAACGTAATGAGCTGAGACCTATTAAAAATCAATTTTATAGCTGCTTTCCACGCTCTCTTTATGTTCCACTCTAACAGCAACGCCATCACTGAAATTGCCCAAAGCGTGAGAGGGGAGGGGAGGCTTTGATGGACAGGCTGAACTTACATTTACAGGTCAGGTGCAGCAGGCTGTGTGTGTGTGTCTGTGTGTGTGTGTCTGTGTGTGTGTGTGTGTGTGTGTGTGTGTGTGTGTGTGTGTGTGTGTGTGTGTGTGTGTGTGTGTGTGTGTGTGTGTGTGTGTGTGTGTGTATGTGTGTGTGTGTGTGTGTATTTAGATGACTTATACAGCTTCATGGAGCTGTAACAATCCTGTCTGTTGACCCAATGACCAAATCAAGCTGCTCTACATTGAAGAAATACATTTCCTGTCTCCATTTCATACGGAGATCTCACCTTTGAGGCCTGCACTAGACTCAATACATTTATATTTTGGCCTTAAAAATATCACCTATGAAAAATGTTGTAATCTACCGCATAGATTGCTGGAATTCAAAAGTGCTTCTACACCTTTGCATATAGTTTGAGCATTTTCACATAATACCAAGGTTGTGAGTTTTTTTCTGCCTATTCAATAAAATCTGTCATCGTTGAATGCATTTGCTGTTAAAGGAATGCTAATGGCTTATTACAGTAGATGGATCAGCAGTGGGTGAAAACAGCTTTTAGACCCAGAAAAATGTCACATCTTACTCTGAAGACTGTGAGTTTAAGATCACTGAAGTCAGAACTGAATGAAATATGTTTTATGTTTAGTTAACATGGCAATTAAGATAATCCTAGAAAAGAGAGAAACTTGAATCAGAAGGTGCCGGATCTCCCAGCTGAAACTACAGGAGCTATTGGATTTTCACCTCTTGACTAAAGGTGCTTTGATGAGACAGGGTGTGCCGGAGCTAGTTTCATCAGATATGTCTGCACCAGAGTACATAGACGTCTTCAACATAATGTCAATGCTGTCTTTCTTCACATTCGGTTGATGATGATTTTTCAAAGTTTTAAACTAAAATTCAGACCGTAAATTACTCCCTAAAATAAATAGGAGTGAGCTAACAACAGCTTCTCTGAACATCTTGAAAACAAGACTCGTGATAAGGTATATTTGCTATGGAACAAGATTAAGTGAAAGGTGGATTAAATCAGCAAATTATATTTCTGCCTTTCATCAGGAGTGCCCTGCACAACTTATTCAAATGATAATAGCGGAGCACATGTTCAATTTTGCCAGCATACAACAACACATCATCACAATGACACAGGTAGGTTTACCTCAGTTTAGGTATGTTTTGTTTAGTTACTACTTGGTCAGGAAAAGGGAAAAGATTGTGGTTTGGGTAAATGTCTCTTATGTTACCCTTGTTATGAATATATGCAACTTAAGTTACATTACAAATGTGATGTAACTGAACTATTTGACTAAGTTAAATTAACTAACAATTGACTGTTGGTTTCACATGTGCTTCCTTTACTAAATAATCACTACAGCCACGAGAGACTTCTGCCTAACAAGAAATGTAAATATGTAATAATCATAATAATCTGCTTGCACACTCAAATGTGGACATTTTACTGGTGAGGATGGGATGAACAGAGGTGTTTGAAAGTGACAGCCCCAATTCATGTCTAAGTACTGCAGTTAAACATACAGTATGTAGCGGTGGGACAGTCGGGAGTGCTGATGAAATGTAAGTGGGTAATTTCTATTACAAATTATCCGTTTAGAGAGAAGGCTTCTTTCTAATGGGTGCCTGGACAAAAATAAGGTCACACTGGAGGTCTGAGCCCCCCGTGCTGTGTGCCTGTCAGTTAATCTGTGCCAAGCACAAAAACAGTTCGTACAGCGGAAGTTAATCTTTCGAGGAAAATGAAGTCAAGTGTCGAAAACATGTTTGTCTGGAAATCTTTGTTTTGTTTGAGTGTGTGTGTGTGTGTGTGTGTGTGTGTGTGTGTGTGTGTGTGTGTGTCCTTTCTCCCCAGCTGACAGTTACACACTGTTTGTCTTCAACTTCGAAAGCCTTATCATCTCTTCTTTCTCTTCCTCATTGCTCTAATGTGCTTCAGCTGCGGACTGATAATGGACGAACACCCAGCCGGAGTCACACACACACACACACACACACACGCACAGTCAGCAGGACACTGTACCATCCGGCGACACTCACTGTCTCATTATCAGACAGATTTGAAACCTGACTGAATATCATCTTAAAGGCAGCAAACTGATAAAAGACACCTTTATGAGCGTTTTTTTTTTTTTTTTCTGTGGAACAAAAAAAGATAGGGAGTGGGGGTGTGGTGGTAAATGACACTGTTTGAAAGTGTTGTGATCAAAGGCAGATCTGTTTCATTCTTTCTCTCTGAGGCCTTTGTTGTTTTGGAGTGTGAAGAGCAGAAGGATAGTGTGACACGTGTGTGCCGGGCGGTAAGGGATTAGTACTGGATGCATGGATGGATGGATGGATGGATGGATGGATGGATGGATAATGCCACAGGGTCTCTCCTGTGTCTCTCCCCCATTACTCCCCCTCTTTGGAAACCAATCCCACTTCAGCAGGCTTAAGGGTCCACTCATTCACACAAAATCAAGCCCGTGCGACCATGTGCTCAGTGGCTTCTAATAATAAACACGGCATGCCCAGAAAGATGAGAGTTCTTCATGTTGAAGATTACCGAGTTAACCAGATAACAATAACACCATTTCACGGTCCAAGATGTACCCTACAAGGCTCAGAGGCAGCACCACCCAGTCCATATCTGTGGGTACACATTGAAAAATTCTGTCTTTCCTTTATAAAAAAAAAATTCAATTTTGCAGCCCACCATCGTATTGATCGGAACATCTGTCGCTCTTCCTTTTTGTCTGACAAGCCATGATATCCAGTAACAGCTCAGCCCTGGGGGAGTCTTCTTGATTTCAGCTGAGTGAGACAGGGCTGTGAACAAAACCTCCGGTGATCAGCTTGATGGATTTGACCGTCCGTGTGCGGTCAGCTTCCTTTTCCCACTCACAGGAAATTTTCTATCAACCCCACTCTTCTGCTCCTGGGGTGATGTAGAAAGAAACACTACGTTGAAGGCAATGGACTGGATGTCCTGTTTTGCAAGAATATGAAATATTTGAGAAAAAATGTAGTGTATCATTTCAATTCTACCACAAAGTGGAGGAGGGGTTGACATATTGTATAGTGTCAAAAGAAAGAGAAACAAAACATTAGAAATACAATTGTATTAACACATGAAATCAAGGAGTGCTTTTGAGCTGACTTCCACAGACACGACAGTAACATTCAGTGCCAGTACAAGATGTAACGTGGCCTTTATGGAGATAAGAGGACAGCAAAGGCCCCAGTCTCACCACTGCTCAAAGTGGTGACATTTTTGGACTGAACCAATTTAATTTATTTAAATGAGTTATTCGCTCATCAGGACAAACCAAAGCTGTTTGCTGTTGCAAACTATCGAAATTGAGGCAGCCATGGTAGCTTGTTAGCTTGCACCATTCACTTCTGCTGGAGCTGCTTCACAAAAGAGGCATTGATTCCACTCACAGTTCCTTAAATGTCAGCAAAAGAACATAATCACTGCTGACTACCATTAGCATGTTTTTCGAGCTGGCTAGTGCTTGTGGCTAGTGCTCTACAGTAGCTGCTGCTACAGACGCTGCTAGCCCTTACATGAACTATCTTGTAGCACTGCCTATTTAACAGGGTCCCGGAGTGTAGGTGCTCTTTGTTTTAAGTGTTTAAGTACGGGATGCACGCTGAAACCCCCACTGGGAGCTGCATATGTATGATATGCTTTTCAGTAATGAGTATTGTGTGCATGATACGCTTCTGTCTGTATGTTACATTCAGTACTATTCATTAAGAGTACACCAATAATGAAAAAGGTAAAAACATACCCAGCTAGCTGCTTTCGACCATCTTTCACTGCGTCCCAACCCCCCAGCCGCTTGCACTTTGGTGGCCACCCCAAGAATTTAAGTTGCCTCCACTATGAAAAGGAACATGCATATTATACACACAACACATACTGAGCATAGCGTTTCGTTTTGTACAACTGAAAAATGACATCCGCTGCCTGCCAAGAAATGTGGATAACCACTGTAATGTCATCACCAGCTTGAAAGGAGATCGACGTGTCAAATTGCATCAAAAACCTCTAAGACATCGTGAAAGCTTCATCTGATTTTGTTTTGATCTTGATTTGGAGGGTAAGATGTCAAAATAGGCGGATCGGGAGAGGGTGAAAGTCACATTTCTGATGGCTCTCTCTGTGATGTGGTGTTCAGTCAAAGCTAACAGTACTTTAACTCTTTGAAGCTGCATGCTCATCCTCCTTCTCTCCTTCAAATCGCACTTCTGAGCTAACAAAAATATCAGAGTTCAAATGTCATCTTTTATCCCCGTCAGGCCTTTCATTACAAAGGAGATGAAGATGAAGAATTATATTCTCAATATTTGATACATTTCTGAAACATTAACAAGCTGCTGCAGATGGCCAGAGCAGACTCAATCCTCTCAGCTCACTGAGCAGTGCTCGCAGATCAAACGCCCGAGTGTGTCTTTAACCGTGTCCTAGTGGGTGTGTGTATTGATTGTGGAGGAGGCATTAGTCCTCTGGTTATTAATAGCCTGAGAAGGGAAGCCTAATGGGAGCTCTACTTCCTCCAACTGGTTTATTCATAGCAGGATCATTACTACCATAATTGACCCTCTTCCTGCTTGTCTGTCTCACTAACGGACTGAGAAACACACAGCGTGTGTGTCCTGTGTCTGACTCTCACACACACACACCGATACACACATCTTCCTTTCCTTGTGCCTCTGATCTATTCCGCTGTATGCTATACAGGCTATATAATGTAAAACAGATCCTTTATATTTTCTCCAGAGACTTCGTGTGAATCTTGTGAATGTGCGTTTCCTCCCTTTTCTCTGTATGAGATATCAGCTCCCTCCTGCTCTTTTCCATATCCAATACTCTGACAAGAGGCTGCCCTGATCACCTCCCCCTCCCCCAGCATAAAACCCTTGAGGCGACAAATTATTCATAAACTATCTCCTATCTTTATAGATATGCTTTCAAAAAAGCTTTTCCTTGTCCACCATTTACTCTGCATTAAGGGTGAGCACCGAGTGCATGAGCACACGTGTGTGTAAGCACAGCATCTCCGCCGCCTGAGAGACGAGCCTTGGCTGAAGCCCGGTCCTCCCCTCCGGCTTGCATCTTGCAGTCGCTGTGCACACAGGGCTGCATCGCTCTGTCTCTAACAGCCCCACTGCCCTACAACTCCCTGCTTCCCTTTTAGAGGATGCGCAGCAAATAACCAAGAAGGAAAAGCAGGATGTGACCAAATTCTATTGTGTTTTCTATTTCTATTCCATCACATGGCCTGGATACTTTTTTTTCCTATTTATATCCGAAGATGAAACTATTCTTTTATTACTAATGAATATTCCTTTCCATCTGCCCCTGTGCAGGTCCTCTCTGCCCACACAAAACCGGTTGTAAAGCTTCCTGCCCTGAGGCACAGTTTGACACAAGCGAGCTGTGGTAAACAGCTGTTTAACAGTTCACAAAGCAATGCGTTGACTTAGAAGTAGAAATATGGTTGTTTGTTGTGGTCAGTGCAGGAGAAACATGTAGAAATAGAACAGCAGCTGGAGAATATGAAATAAACAATGTTGGTGTGATGTGTCAGTGATGATCTGGATTTCACTCCTAACTTTGTATGATTTCTCTGTCTGAATGTGGCGCAGAGCTGTTTCTTTTTTCATTAATATGTTAATAATATTGAGCTTGAAGATTCATTCATGAAATTGGAAATAGGAACTTTCAGTCTACTTGTCATGCTTTTACTGCAGTTTTCAGTCATGTGTCTTGGCCTTCATCAGATGGAGTTTTCAGTCATCAGAAGCTCAACCCAATCACCAGAATAAAGGTTAGCTCGCTACGGTTCTGCAACGGCACAGTTTTTTTATGTTTCTACTTTACATTGTTGAATTTTTTTTATTCCTCTCTTGTCACATCGCTGTGCAATGCTCAGCTTAGGTTTAGGCATAGTAACCCCTTGGTTAGGTTTAGGAAAAAAATCATGGTTTTGCTGTCGTGGTATCCATGATCCCAGATGGAGATGGTCCTACTTCCTGTGAAAAAATAGCCAGTTAGCAGCACTTAAAATTGGAAAGATCATGTTTTTGTTATTACATAAGGCTATAACTGCCACACCAGAATAGAGAAGGGGCACCCAAATGCAGGGGATGGCAGGCAGGAAGTGCAATAAATGGAGGTATATTCAGGATCACAGCAACACAAGGACCAGGCAAACACAACGGACCATCAGGAATGGGAAAACAAAACAGATGACTTGATAGAGACTGAACTAAAGACTGGACTTAAATAAAAAGCTAACCGAATGTGGGGATGAGGTGGAGGTGGAAAGAGGCATAAAAACATCTGTTAGGGGACTGACTGGCTGGGGCTATTCACAGTGATGCAGTGTTGGTGTGGGGGGTACAGAACGCTGGAAAATACACAAAATTGCAAAATTGTTCAAAAGCCTCCCTGTAAGTCCAGTGACAGCAAGAATGTTGGGAGAATAGTTCTTCATGACCTTTAAGATAATGACATCACGTCAATGCAGCCAACATCTATTCTGGCAATTGGGACAAACATTTACTCACTCCTTGTGTCAGTGTCTGGCAAACACCAGCTTGAGGCGAGTTTGCAGGCATTTGAGGAGAAAAGACTATGAAATAGAAAACTCCATTATTCATGCAAACTTTAAATAAAAGTCACATTTTAGAGACTTTGACAAAACTATGTATGTTGCTATTGCAAACAACTAAAGGCATTTTAATTTAATTTGGACATTTAAATCAAATGGATTTTTCAAGGACTATGTGTATATGTGAGTGTGTTTGTGTGAGTGTTTTCACAGGCATTGTGTGTGTGAGGTGTTTCTTTTTCCTTTCACCCTGCAGTTATATATCCTTCCTGTAAGGAACAAGGAAGATGGTTTAGGTGTTTTGCTTCTGGGAGAGAGCGAGCTCTTTGTTCAGCAGCGTTTGTCCTCTCTCACCGACTTATGTAATGGATACAAACATGCACACACACTGGCTGGAAAAATGAGGAAACCGGATTTGTTTTTGTCAGCCTTCAGCTCAGAATCCCCCCCGCGGAGCGCTTCCTGATCTGGATGTGAGAGTATGTAAACACAGACGCTCAAAGATGCAAAGACGCGCAACACAGAAACAAGCATGTGAGTGCATCTGTGTGCAAAGACGAACAGGTGGGCTGACACCCACGCACACGCAGATGTTCACACAAACACACACATGGACGTATACACACATCTTCCTTCCCACTGAGTCAACAAGTTGGTGGTCACTTTGGAGTGGATGAAAAAAAAAAAAGCAACAATTTCCCCTCCAGCTTCCACTCAGGATGTGACAGCGATTGACCGTTTTCCTGTGGACACACGGACACAATGTCAGCAATAGTAGCCATTAACCTCCGAGCCACAGTCATAAAAAAACACAGCAGCTCCGCTTCCACAACATGTTTATCTAACATGGGTTACAGGATGGATTTTACTGCAAACACAAGTCGTGCCTTCTGAACCACTTCCCCTCCTCAAGTTGGATAAACAGATGATGCAGCGGGGTCACAGAGTTCTGAGTTTCAGGATTTTTGCATTCATCTATTCGTTTTTTAGCATATAACACATTTTGTCTCATCCTCATAATGTTTCATGGAGCAGGATGGAAGTGAATGGAAATGTTTTGCAGATATAAATATATCATATAATATGATGTACGCATATCAAACAAATACATTTCTCAAGCAGATCTCACCAAACAGACTGAAGTTCGAGGAATGCTTGAACCAAACTAGTTCATGCAGCAAGACACAACAGCAATCGACAGCCGAGTAATATTTATGTTACATAAGTCTGCATTGATTGGCCTGTTCCTTTCTAAACTCTTTTTTAAGCACACATGTAAAGACCCCAGACATCAGGCAAACACTGTCCATCAACTTTGACTGCGATTGAGCGTCAGCTCGGATGACCGTCCGCACGTTGAGTACAACAGCTTGATCCGGGATGCTCTGGTGGAGACAGGTCTCTGTCAAGATATGCACACATCACACACTGATTTCCTGTTTTTTATCCATGTTATTGTCCTGTGACTGGAAAATCGCCAAGAACAGCTTTAAATCCAAGCTGTTCTGGTTGGATGGTTGAAAGATACAGTTATTGTCCCAGTAAGTCAGCTGCGCTTCATCCAAATCCCTTCCTTTACAATACTTATCAATGTATTTCTGCAATATGTAATATATCTCTAACTGATAAAGCAAAAATGTAGTGACTCTAGAGAGAGCTGGCTGCTGCATCTGCATATGCCGCCGTTGCCACCGTTATATGATTATATGTCACACATATACTTCATCAAGTGACAAACTGGGATAATGGAGCAAACGTTCAGACAGTCAATGTAATGTGTAACTCCTGGGAGATGATTCCTCCTCTCTGGCACTTCCTCTTCTTTCCATCAGGGTTTGTTTTTTTTCCTCACTGGAGTTCAGAGGAAGCTGTAGGAATTGTTAAGCTCACCCTCCTCATTATTATTCCTGGTTTTGCGCTCGGATGTTTCACTCCAACTTTTTTCGAAAAGCCCAGTGCTGCAGCTGTTTACACTGCTAAACAAGAATCCATTAGAAATACTCTTAATACTGAGAACTCCTTCACACTGAGGTGTTAGAAGCTTTTTACATTTACTTTCCTGCTTTTCATTCACCTTATTGAGACAGAATGCTGCGCAGCTCCTGCTCTTCTGTGTTTAGATGACTCTGTGTGAATGCATATTTGCCAACACTGCACTGTTGCGCTCACGATTGTCATGCTTTTAACTTTCAAACACCAAGTGTGATGTGAAGGCTTCTAATGTGTGCTGGTTCTCATTGTGCATGCAAATGTCCTAACCCAGTTATAATACATTGGTAAACCACATGTATGCTAATAGAGGAAAACTGGTGTAGAAACTTGCTAACTCCTTTATTAAATCTATTGCTGTTTGCTTCTTACATTTCATGTGCCTCCTTCAACATGCCTTCCTGTTGCAACCACACATGTAGAGCAAATTAAACGTTATGTAAATGCCTATTAAAGGGACAGTTCACCCCAGAGTATACATAGTTTTCCTCTTATCTGTACTTCTGTTCATCTATTTATCTACTTTTTGTTATGCTGTGAGTTGCAGTGTTTTGGAGACATTGGCCACAGAGATGTCGGCCTTCCCTCCAGTATAATGGGACTAGAGGGTACTCAGCTTGTTGTGCAAAAAGCACCAAAACAACAATGTTTTTAAAAACTCAAGAGCAGTGTCTTTTTCCAGAAATCATGACCTACTTACTGAAGATAATCTACAGACCTTGATTTTTTTGGACTTTAAGTACCACAAACCAACACAAATAAACTGCAAACCCTGAAGAACAAGGATCAGGTGCCTCGATTGCTGTACAGCATATTGTCACATGTAATAGTCTGCCCTGAATGCACCGAGACAACTTGCCCCGCATTGATGTGTACTATTTCTGGCAATAGCAAAAGCTAGCTTCAGGACAGGTCTTTGGCTTAGGTATCAGAATAAACCTTTTCTCATCTCAATTCTGTTGAAAAACAATATGAATGATCTGACTTACTTTTCAAAGTTTTATTACATAAATAGTGCAGTTTGGTTTAATTTTACTTTGATGGTTGAAAAATGGTTAAAAACATTTATAACATACGCATCATATACTGCATCTATTGTGCATCTCTGGCACCAAATCTGATGGTAACTCATGTCAAACTCATGGTAGCACTTTGTAGTATACCAGCAAATGAGATGGTTTAGTAAGACATTAGGATTCATCCTCTGGGCACAATGAATATCAGTACAAAAATGTTCTGCCACATCATGTAGATCTTGAGACATTTCCCTGTATAAGTCAAAATGTTGCCCTGATGGCAGCACTGGAGGAAATGTCAGGGGGGCATCGAAGTCAGTAGGATTTATCCTCTGGGTACCATGAATGTGTGCTTTTCTGGGTGCAAACGTGAGAGGGGTTGTCTGTTTGTAACGCTCATTACGTTCTGCCAGTGTGTTTTGCAGTTTAGACCTGCAACTTTATTGGCATGTAGCCTATTACTCATTCTGGATGTCTTAAAAGGCATTAAAGAAGGAGTCCTGATCTAGTCTTTAGTCCACTGACCTCAATGTGACAACTTCCTCACCTCGTCAGCCATCGACAAGATCATGTGTGTGTGTGACCTCACATTTGACCGTCAGTGCTTCAGATGCATTCACTTCATTTCGAGCAGGTGCACTTGGTTGCAGCCATCCTCATGCGAAGCATGAAAGTAGGCTTTAACCTTACTCCTCCCTGTTGCCCTATCCAGCAACACCCCTGCACCCCCTTCTCCCTCCTCTTTCACACCTGAAGTTGTGAACTTGTCGCAGAGTGTCAGGAGGGCCGTATGTGAAGAGATAGGGAGGGAGGCGGGGGTGCTGATTTGTATTGCAGAGAAGTGGAGGACAGGGAAAAGGGGCTGGGAGTGTGTTTTTGTCTGTGTGTGAGAGAGGAACAGAGAGACACATAGAGTGAAAAGCATGGAGCAGAGCTATTTTTAACTTGCTCAGGCAGCCTGATAGGGCAAGTCTATATATAGTGTGGCAGAGGCAGCTCGGGTAACTGTGTGAGCGTGTGTGTGCGCGTGTGTGTGTGTGTGTTTGTCTGTAATCGAGAAGCCATTCTGGGTGACTGTGACTCTCTTCAACTGGAACCGGGTTCTCCAAAACTACGCACACAATACACACTCGTGATGATGAAGCTGCAGATCAACAGCTTATCTTGTTTAATCCAGTCACTCAACGCATCAACATACACAACAAACTGTTCAACGGAACATATGATTTACCTAGGGTAAAGGTAAAAAGTCAAAGAGTTTTAATGAAAAGTTAACATTTATGTAAAGATGTGAAAAATACTTTCTCCACTCTGAACCATTTCTTCTTCTTCTACCCCAGGCATCAGTGGACATTTGCTATCTACTTAACTCGATGGGAATCCAAGCCGGACCCTCACATGTGCTTCTGTGTTTGTGAGGTCTGTTGCCGGTTTTATAGCGATGATACAATTGGCAGGTGTCTGTGAATGTGTGCACATGAACAAATAGCAGAGGGGGTGAGCCACGGGGCAGCTGCTGGTGCGGTCATTTGTTGTTTCAGGTGTTTTGACAGGCAGACGCTGAGAGCATCGCGGCACAGCTGAACATTTGTCTGGACGTGCACATCAAAGCCGCCTCGCACTGTATTAGCTCAGCTGCAAATGCAGCGTCTTTCTCTCACACACACAAACACTCACACCACAAAGCAGATCAAGGACTCAACAGTAAATTATAGTGCGCTTCAGTCACCAGTGTGTCATCGGATATTTTGGGGGGCTCTGATGTCATTGTCAAGTGGAGAAGAACCTCCTCTTGAAAGCTGCCTACCATAAATGTAATGCAGCCATTGATTTGATTTGTGAGCTTTATTAGCTGCAGCAAACCAGTATTGATGATTGATTATACAACATTAAAGATGTTATTGACAACATTCAGCCACCTAAATGTCTCATTCCGACCCCACCCCTTCATGTCACAACACCCCTGTTGTTTGAATCATCTACCAACTCAAGTGGTGCCAGTGTGTGCACTAGCTTACTTTGCCAATGCAAGCGAACGTTGCTAACTTTTAGATGACAAACGTGAGCTGACGTTGCCTATCCTATCTGGCAAACAATAACATTGCTAATGCTAGCTAACCATAGCGTTGTTTATACTAACTAACTGATACTAGGGCACTTCACTATGCTGGGCATGTTGAACTCAGCCACTCTACCAAGCCTGTTTATTGCTGATGAAACAAATATACCAGGTGATGCTGAGTGTGTTATACTATTGACAAACCTTGTTAGAGACTGGAACCACCTGTATACTGAATACCAACTGAATACTTGCACAGGCATGAACAAAACAATCATTTTGGTCCCAGCAAAGGTTTTTTCCTTATTTGTTCACAATTAGAACAATGTTTTTACTTTTATTCTGAGCCTCTCTACAAGCTCTGTAGATGTCTTATTTCTTAAAACTGATTTGGCTACATAAAAATGTCACTAATATGACCAAACAAACTTTCTGTAACCCTGAGTAACCCAACCTGAGGCCTTTGCAAAGAACTCCACAGTCCAGCAGTATTACACAACTTTAACAAATCGACAATATTGGAAGCTGAGAGAGACCGCTTTTTTCATGTCACGTTACAATCCAATCTTGTATGGCCAATAAAAAGGTGATTAATGCTGGAAAATTTGTTGTGACATGGAGTGATCAAAATTGTTAACAGAACGCACAAGACACCGTATGATCCAATAGAGAGAGAGTTACTAACCCTTTCAAGGTTTTGAAGAGATTGAAGTAGTCAAGGCTCTCAATAACCAGTGAGAACAGCTAATCTGTAATCTGTAATCCATAATATTTACCTCCATCATCTCCATAATGTGTAACTAAAGAACCTCTCAGGGCAAATTGGATGGCGTGAGATGTATTATATGGACTACGTGGACTGACAGATGCTTGTTAGGATTATTTGCAAGTTATTTGAGACAAAGGAAAAGTCAGTGTGTCAGTGTCTTCATTAAACTTTACATGAATTCAATAGGAGGCACAAAAGAGACCCTCTGTGGGAACAAGAGCATAATGTCAACCACTCCTCCTGTTTTAAGATACACACTTTCCACTCAAGGTAGAGACCAGAGCATTAATCATTCAGCAGATGGTGTGTGTGTGTGTGTGTGTGTGTGTGTGTGTGTGTGTGTGTGCGCACGGCAAAGAAAATGCCATGGCTGAATATCAAATAACAGTCCTTCTGACCCTGGCCTTTTTACATGAGCTCCAAAGGTCTCATCCCTCTGCATTATCACACCCCTCATTACTTATTCATGTCCAGGAGTTACACTCTGAATGTTTTGCTGCATGTGTGGCTGCTTGTGTATGTCTCTGTCTATGACTGTTTCAACAGACATTTTGCATATTATCTATAGTATATACTGGGGTACATACTTGGCTGCATGAAACAAATACACATAAAAACAGTTTCATTGTCAGCGTCACTTTGCAAGATTTCGCTAGATTCGTGAAGTCTCAGCAGGCCGTCAGTTTAGTTTTTAGTGTCTCATGTTGGTGCTAATACAAAGGTTATGACCATCAAAGTCATTCATCCTCTGGGAACCATGAATGTCTTTACAAAATTGCACAGCAATCGATCAATTGGGATATGTCACACACATTGGTGCCAGTGGTCCTGGAGAAATTTCACCAAAACCCGCCAAATGTCAACCTCATGGTGGTGCAAAGGAAAAGTCTGGGGGTCACCAACATTACATGTAGCTCATCCTCTGGGGAACATGAATATCTGGACCAAATTTCATGGCAATCCATCCATCTGGAGATATTCAGACTGATGAACTGACCAACACTTCCACACTGCTTGAATGGCTTGTGCATACGATAATAAAAATGTATCTATCATAATCACCCCCAATGTGCACAACATATTACAGATGTCAGTGTTGATACAGGCAGTTGTATCAGCATCTGTTCCCTGTTAAGGTGCTTGCTGTGCTTTATACAGCAACAAGGTAACTTGGATAATTTTCTATCTGTGTTTTGTTGTTTCTGAAACAATGACAATAAACATGTATTCTTTTCTATTCAAACTGAAGTGGTTCACTGGAGAGGAGTAGGAAAATGCCATAATCCTGCAAGAGAGAGTCTGTGGCTAGAAAACACAATTCCATCCACCTTCTTTCGTCATAAAATTCGGATTCCAGCCCAACAAAAACCAGTTGAATGTCAGTGTTTACCTCTGCTGAATAAACCAGCACATGGGTATCTCCTCCCCAGCTCAGCGTATTTCAGCAAGTCATGATATCATATTCTGCGGCCTCCTTAACCGTAACATCTGGCTGAATTCAGATCATCCTAGCGTAAAGTAGAAACGCTGCAGGCAGCCGATCTGCTGTTTCTTCTGCTTTGTGTTCTGCATGTGATAGGGTGGCTTCCAGCTGAGTGGCCAAAGAGATAAGCTCCGCTCACACACATGCACGTGCACGCACACACTCGTGTGTGGACACAGGCTTGTACAGAGACATAGAAAGAGGCAGAGAAATACATCTGTGCAAGGTAGATAAGACCACTGCCGAACAAGAGCCACTCGCACACACACTCCCCCCAACTCTTTCAAACACACATTACCACCCTGTCACACCCTGCACACATGCACACCACTCCCACTGAAATTTCCACCTGCATCAATCTCAGCTACTCAAAAGTCTCCAGCTGATTCTGCCTTTACAGGCCCTCTTTAATGTTCAAAGGAGAGCTCACATAGAAAGGCCGAAGCATTTCCCACATTTGTTTTGTTGATGGTTTTTTTTGTTGTTGCTGGGGTTTTTTTTAAGGTTAGTTGGGATAAAACCACATCAGAATATGTGTGTATTATGTGTGAATGGCATTGTTAATGCAGTATTTCATTATTCATCCTTGCGTGTGGTACAAGAATTTTCTCTCTGACTACACATTTGTGCTTGATCATATTTTTCATCCTGGCAGAGCGCCCCTGGTTGAGAAGAATTCCTGTTGATGTGACACTTCCTCCCTGAGCTTTTTAAAGCTCCCCTGTGGCACTCAGCCCTCGCAGAGAGTGCTGCACATTTAGCCATCCATTTGTGTGGCATGCCCATGTATTTGCCACGCGCTGGCATGGGTACCTTCCCCAACAGGGCAGGCACTCCCAGTAATTGGCCTGGAGAATCACTTGAGTGTGCATGCAAGCAGCTCCTTAACGTGAGGAGTTTGCCATGAGTTGCTCACGCAATTGAGCTCCCTTTTTTCTCTGCATGCACAGAAAAAAACACAAATACAATGACCTACATACACATTACAGCACTGGCACATATATGCATATACTGGTCACATTTACTATCACCACCATTAAATTGGAACTATACCATTTTGGAGATTCAAACTCAGAATTTTTACAATATTAATGAACTCAGAAATATAAATTTTTCCGTAAGTGAAAAAAACAAGCTGTTCTCAGAGAAAATAAAGTTTCCCCAGAACACTATTTGAAGCTAGCAAGGTGGGAGGGTAAAAACAGTATGAAATCGTGTTGTCCTTTAAGGTCAGTTTGTTTATTCAGTTTGTTCAGCCATGAAAATAGAGTTTGTTCATTTAGTTTGTTTAGGAATCAGAAAAAAATTGATGATGATTATGCTTTGGATGGTAGCCATGTTTCTAACACTGTCTTTCAAAAGTTGCACCAACAGTGATACCACATGTGGACGGTAGTAATTTGAAAAATTGTCTTTTGTTGATAGTTATTTCATTGTCAACAAAAAAATGAATGCTTTAAAAACTCAATCAATTAAGCAGTTGTAAAATACTATACACATCAGTTGCACATTTACAATAAACAATTGTTTAAAAAATGGTTTATAAAGCATTTCAGTGTTTGTTAATAGTGAATGAACAATGAACTAAAGTTTAATTTACCATATATGCATTTATGATGGTTGTATTAGTTGTTACTAAAGTATAAGAAGTAAAATGCCATTACTTTAACATGTGTGCCTCATTTTCCATCATCCTGCCTTCAAAGTTTTGTTTTTATAGGAAAAAACAGTTTCCATCACATAGCCTGCACGGTGTGTGGCCAGCCATGTGATGTCACATGCCCACAATCAAACTTAGATCAAAATCTGTGGGAAAAAACACATAAATCATCTGCCTGGTTGGGATGGAAATGTAATCAGGGAGCAGATTTTTAAAAGACCACATTAATCCTGAGAGTGAGTCAGTTATTTTTCCAAGTGCCATACATCAAAAGGTGCCCAGCCCATGTGGGCTGACAAGATACAACAAAACATAACAAGCAATAGCAATAACATAATGAGAACAAATACAATACACCTCCATGTGTGTCAAACAGTGTCAAACAAAAGATGAACACAATCCTGCTCCTTAGAAATTACAGCTATAAAACATAACAGAGGCACAGACGGGTTCTTTGACACATCAAACATGAAGCTCCCTCCTACGCTGACGATAAAACACTTCATCTGTAAACATGTACTGAACACTTCATTCATCTGACATAGAAAACACATCAGGACACAGCAGATAGTTTAGGTAAAAGCCTATATCTAAGGTTGTGATTATGTGGCACATTTCATTTCCAACCTCTCCATATCACACAGGTAACACTTTCTCTTGTCCTCTGGAAGTGAGTCACAGCGTCCAGTCTCCACCGCCAGCGGCAAGATACCACATACCAGCTGGGTACATACAGACCTCTGTGCTCTGGTCGGGAAGGGTTGGCTGAGACAGAAAACGTCTTGCAATTCTATTTTATATCATCAAAAGGAGGAAAAAGGCAAATATATGTTTCATTGTAAATTGGCCCTTCCATTAAGATGTTAAATAGGTGGAATTATGTATTTATGCTTTAAGGGGTGTTGTAATCCCTGAGCCTGACATTATTCCATTGTAAAAATCCAGCAAATGTTACAGTTATGCATGAATTTTAAGCTGTAAAGAAGAAATGCTTATTCTAGTGGCCCAGAATATATATTATGATTTACGATCCACTGAAAAGGTTATAAAATGTTGTGTGCCATCTGTACAGTCAATCTGTCCAGAAAATGTGGACATTTGTTTTATTTTAATTGATTTAACCTATAGTGGGGTTTTTTTTCGAAGGTGGGTTGTGAGCACATTTGCCTTTTTTTTAGTAATGCACTGTTTCACACTCATTTCATTACACAAGACTGGCCAATATTTATTACATGCACAAGAAAAGGCCCAGATTGGCCTGCGAGGCAGCTTATTTCAATAAACCTGAACATTTGCATAGGCAAATATCCTCAGAACATAAAACATCTTTGAAGCGTCAGAGCTGAGGACCAAGCAGGCCCCTCAGCAATCACACTGAATCACACGCTAAACAGCCATCACACACCAGGGAATTGTGTGTGTGTGTGTGTGTGTGTGTGTGTGTCCATTTGAACGTACACAGTTTAATTTGTGTGCACATCTGTGTGGAGGTGTGCATCCCATCCCCTTCTCTCCACCCCTCCTCTTGTTTCCCGTAACATCAAGTGCTCGTGGTCTCTGGTGGCCATGAAGGGGAAAACCAGAAGTACCTCTTCAGTGAGCGAGAGGAGGAAGGGGAACCACCACCACCATCATCGTTTTCAGACAGCGAGGCGGGGGAGGGGAGGGTTGAGGAGGGATGAAGAGAAGGAGAAGGTAAAAAGATGTATTTCAGTATCGATGATAGCGGGTGTTTTTTTCCCCCCATATCAACACAATAACTTCAGTGAAAGTCTGTATTTGTTACATTTTGTGCATGGATGTTTGATGACCCAAATGCAAAAGGAGCCGGGCAAATGAAGGATCAGATGGGAGCTTTATGAACGACAGCTGAATACTCCAAAAAACATTTTTTAAAAAGAAAGTAGCAACACAAAGAGCCAGAACAAAGTAAGTAAGTTCAAATCAGGCAAAAAAGGAGGAATAAAGCCAGAAAACACAACACCAGAAGTGTTGAAGCACGTGGAGAAACACAGACTAAAGACACACAAGGGCTGATTAAGAAACAAGACACGGGTGGACACAGAAAAAAAACAAAATAGAAATTTACAGTATTAAGAAATAATGCACCTTGCAACATTTTTTCACCACACGCCCCACACTGATAAACATCTGTCAGCTCTACAAACAGAAGGTCTGCTGTGTCATACGGTGTTGCTTGATGTGTGTGTCCAAACAAGAGAGACGGCCACTGAGAGTCTCTCTTGAACACTCTTGAACTGAAACTTGGAGGAGAAAACACAAGCGGCATTTTTAGGATGGTGGCAGTGGAAAGACATGGCCATTTCAGTTTAGAATATTACAAAACAGTGTTTGTTCATCTTTCCACATTCACCTCTAGTTTTGTCTGTTTCTTCAGTTTACTTAGTAAGAAGTTAGAGTAAAAGCCATTTGCACCTGCTGCTGATGACTCCCCTGTCCCTGTCTTCTCCTTCCCACAGCCATAGTCCTGGTCAGATCACCATTTAGCTCTACGGCTAAGTGTATCAAGTTATTAAGACAGACCCAGGCACAATTGATTTTAGGGTTAGATATTACTTCCTCACTAAAGCTGTCCACCACCTCGCTGAAATCCAGAGCTCTGACCATGTTAGCATACTGATAGCTATTTCCTTATTGGAATACTGACCATTTTCAGCTTTTGCGCACGCGACTCACAAATACATAGCTGTGAAACTTGTATGTGGTGAATTATAATTCCATGAGACGAGTGGGTGTTGATATTTCATGTTGGAGCAACATCTGCCTGCAAGTAAGTAAGATGGTGGAAAACCATAGACATATGTAGGGATGGAGGATGCGGAGGGAGTCCAAAAAATGGTAGGAAGAGGAAAAATGAGCCGGAGGTTAGAAGAGAGGGTAGGCAACAAGGGACAGCAGTCTAGGAAGAGTAGGGGGAAGGGTAGGAGAAGAAGAAGAAGAAGATGGAGGGATGGAAAGGTGGAGGGGGAGGGGATGGGGAGAGGGGAGGAACTATGGAGGAGGGGGAAGGGAGGCACTGGTACAACAGCTGATGCTAAGTTATAATTGCCTCAATTAGCTGATAGTGCTGCCACGGCAACAGTGTTTGAGTCGTTACCATGGGGACCCTGATGCAGCGTCTCACTCGGGGGGGTGCAGGAGTTCGGGAGGTTATGATGATGATGGCGGCGTTATGAGCTGAAAGGTTGAAGATAGAAAGAGGGCACTGTATCAAAAAGCAAAGATGGAGAGAAGGATGGATGGAGGAAGGACACAAGAGGAGGAAGATGACGGTGTCTTGGATACACATTGAGATGGAGGAGCGAAAGGGAAGGCATGCTGTAATAAGGAAAGGAGTGATTATTGTCTGATTGATTATAATGGAGGGCAAAATAAAGAGCCGGCACAGTAGAAAAGAACTGAATGGATAGAAATGGTGGGTAGATGAATGGAGGGACGGGAGGTGAGGGGAAGTGGAGAAAAGAGAATGAATGGAGAGAAATCGGAGATCGGGAAAATGAAAAAGACCGAAGTTTAGATGGAAATGCTGAAAAGATTGATGCAAAGCGAAAGTGATGAGAGGAGAAAAGACGAGAAGGGTAGAATGGATGAAGAAGCCAGTCAATAAAAAAACGAGTGAGGGCTTGATACAGAGGAACACTAGCGGATTGATTGAGGTAGAGGATGGAGGTGCAGTCGTGGTGTGAAGGTACACAAGGAGAGAGAAGAGACTGTGGGGAGAGAAGAATAGGAAGGGAATTGAGACTTATAAAGAGAGGGTAATGATGGAGGGGATGCTGGAGCTAGAAGTGGGAGGTGGGTGGAGGGATACAGGGACTGAAGGATGATACAGTAGAAGTTCATTGTTGTCAGGCTTCCCTTATTTCTCTGTCGTTCATTGAAAGGGAATTTTCTTTTCTTTTTTTTCACTTTCACAGAGTCAGTCGCACAATGTGACTATATTCTGCTTCTGCTTGCAAAGAGCACCACTTTTCAGGCTTTCTATCCGCTGTCCACCTAAACAATGTGCTGTAGGATCTCAGTATGAAACAACTCAAGAAGACAAAATTGATGTTTAAGTGTTTTTATCATATTTTGTTTTGCTTTATTATCACTCCTACATGCTAGTATCTGGTCCAACAATGGCAAAAAAAGAAAAAAGAATCCCTTTCGTAGTTATTCTTAATGGTATTTTAGAGTTTTAAGTTCCCAGAAATTGTCCAAAAAAATGTGAGCAACCCATGTGCATCGGATGATCCCACTTCCGAGTTCGGAAAGATGTTCTTCCGACTTAGGTGTGTTCACGGGCATCAAGTCAGAATTATGAAGCAACACGGACGATTTCAATTGCATTTTGTCACAAATAGTGTTTGAACAACACGTAGACAGATGGTTCCAGTAATTTAGCAACCCGTCCTGGGGTTGGATGTGCACTCCGCCTATTTTAAAGCCCCCCTCTAGTCAAAAATGAGTTTTTTCTCTTGTTCCTACAGCTGAACATTTGAGCCTCACTGTGTACAATAGCATATTTGCAGAGTTCGACATCACAAGGCTGTTTTCACATTAACTGCTGGAAGTGTACATTTTCTGTGAGCTCACTGAATATCTGATTTTAAGAGGAGGGGCAACCGGCATGATTTGTAACATCACAAATAGTTTGGAAGCCATCGTGGTCCAATATTCAGCATACAAATGTGCGATGTGGAAACCTGAAGCCTCCAGTGCACAGATGCTGAGACTTCACAGTGAAGTACGAGACATCTTGTATCCAGAAGTTAAACTTGTGAAATTAAAAATATTTTGCTTTTACATTTTTGTCTCTTGAAAGAACTTCAAATCCAAACTGTACAGAACAACAGTGTGTCTGGAAACAGACAAATGTTGCCACACTTACTAAATTCATCACAGAAAGGATTAATGCGAATCAAACCAAACTACACTGCTAGGTTACAAGAATGGGTAAATGAGAAAAAGATTTGGGTCAAGCAGCCTGACCTTCAGAGTTAAATTCCCCGACGCTGGTCCCCAGACACTACTTTAGAAAGCAGTGGACAGAAGGAGAGACAGGGCAGGGAGGTGAACCGGGAGCGGGGTGACTGTTGTGGTCCAGAGAGGTCAGCTATTTGGCTCCAACCTCTCCTGCTGTGATTGGCTAACTGGGACTGGCGGCCCTTCGATCAGCAGAGCGATCTGTCACTCACCCTGATCTGCTGGAAGATGGATGTTGCCGTCCAGACGGCAGCTGCGGTGCGAGTGCGAGTGTGAGTGTGGGTGTGTGAGAGAACATATCCAGCGTCCCCTCTACCCCGCTCTGCCCCCGCCACACACACACACACCAATTTATGCACGTCAAGTGCGTATCTGCACGTGTGTGTGTTTATATATGTGCCTATCCGCTGTCAAACAGCAGGTGTGCCACCACCAGCGCCACTGAATCGCTCCATCTTCAATCATGTCACGGAGAGCAGACTTGAGATGGCCAGTTGGCAAAGATACACACGCTCTTTCCATATATATTCATGAAAGGCCATCTTTTCACAGCAGACAGGGTCTTTCGCTCTGTTAGTCGTGTGATTTATCGTCCCGCCACGCCTGAAGGTTTATATATATGGGGACGGGGAGGAGAGGAGCTGCTCACAGCTCTCTGGACAAGCGCATCATCTTACACGCACACGCCATCAGCGCAGTGTGCCACACCCCGGTCGAGTCAGCGTAATGTACGGTCTCCCCCCAGTCTGACAGCTCCACAGATTTAATTCAGCCTTAATATCCTCCCTTGACTGATCACACGCACCAAAAGTCAGAAAAGACTGCTCCGCCTGTGTGTATTTCACTCTGTGCCGATCACGGTGACAGGTGTTATGATGTAGATCAGGTGGCACGTATTAATTTAATGTCAGTCAAGCCCCTCTCGCATCAGCTCAGCCAATCAGAATCTCTCAGATCCAGATAAACTCCCTATGTTTTATATCCCACACGAAAATGTCATGCGATGCTAAAAGGTCTCAATTACAGTCACGCTGCTCGTGCACGAGCTCACAAATCACGTGCGGGAAACACACTCAAACTGTAAATGTAGCGAAACACACGCAGTCAGAGCAGCTACAGTTCACCGCACACTGTCGAGTACTGATATGTTGTAATGTTAAAGGGGCACTATGTAGTTTTGGAGAAGACATTTTAATCAGAAGAGAGAGATCTTCATTGAATGATTTTTTAATATGCAATAAACTAACTCATGACTGAATAAACAGGCTGACCTTAAAGGACAACACAATTCCATACTGTTTATATGTGGCGGACCCTGCCACCTTTCTAGCTTCAAACAGTGTTCTGGGGACCTCGTTTTCCTCTGAGAACAGCTTGTGTATTCAGTTATGGAAAAGATGAATGTTTCTGAGATTGTATTATTACCTCATTTATATAAAATATTAAAATTCCGAGTTTGAAGTTCGTCTCCAAAACAACACAGTGCCGCTGTACAGACACAATTCCTCCATGTATCAAAACGAATCTTTCAAGTGCTTCCTCTCTGCTGCCCTCAGACATAAAAAGTTCAATGTTTCCAGTGTCTCACTGTATGAATGGCCTTGTAAAAATGGTGCACTGTTTCCATTATCTTCCAAGTAAAGATAAAGATCGTGACAAGACGAGAATGTAAATTGGTGTGCACTGAAGTCAGAGGAACCCTGGCTTGGACATTTACTGTCAGGGCAGCCAGTGGGAGGGCAAGAGCAAGGTGAAACCAGAGATTCCAGCTTCTCTGTCATTAACTTTTATTAGGAAAACCGACAGTAGCCTCTGTTTACAGAGGAATGCTGCAATTAATATTGCAGAAAATCTGCAAAACTGTTGAAGGGTACAACGTTTTCACATATTTTCAGACACTCGTGGCAAGAGGCCTTTGTGGGGGATTTGAATGGGAGAGTTCAGGTAAAAAGCAAACCATCTCTGGGTCAAATATTTGATTTGATTTTAACGAGCTGAGGAAATTAAAATGCATCATTACTTTAGGTTTGTCAAAAGGAAATCTAACCATGTTTTTCATGAAACATTAATGTTCAATATCATCATCATTATCAAAAACATAAAGCAAAAGTGAAAAAATGGATAGTCAGGCCATGAAGTGAAGGTCATGGTTGTGGAACTGTATATCAGAGCAACACGTAATCTTTTTTTTGGTCTGTGAAAACCTTGCAGGATAAAAATGTGAGGGGGATCTTTCAAATTACAAGCCTCTCAATGCCAACATCTCCAAACTCAAAGACAATTAGTAAGTAGTATATGAGTTAGTGTTACTGCAGAAAAATGAGATTCACCAAAGAATTTTCCAATTCTTTTACAGTTGATTGCCAAATGAACTGAACTAATAACAGTCATACATACTTCTTTTACTGCAACATGTTTAAACCACAGCTGGGCAACGATAAAAAGATTTAATCACGATTAATCACATGATTGCCCTGATTAATCATGATTAATCGCATTTATATACGCACATTTTTTATTTTAAAGGTTCTGCTATATGAACGAAAGTGCCATAACATTTGTTGTGCAAACACTTTTAATATCAGCATTTTTCATACAGTAGCAGTTAAATCAAATATTTAGTGTAAATCTCAATTTAAAATGTTATCAAAGCAAATGCAAAGTTAAAGTTCATTGCCACTGCTAGGGCATTAATGTTATCCTGTTCGTTATGAAAAATAAAAATTTAAAAAATGACCACACAATCCTTAGCCACAATCATAACATTAAAACAGGCAACTTCTGAGGTAACAACAGAAACATTTTTCTTTTATCAGGGAGCAGCGTAACCAGTCTATGTTCAGTACCGAGTGTCCCTGTTAGAGTGAGGTGAAGTTCAAAAAAGTTCACTGCTGGGATTTACTGTGCAGGGAACTAGTCTGTAAAGTCCATGTTTATACTGGATTTCCTTTGGAGACATGTGAGTGATGCGCCCACTTTCCATCAATATAATGCACTGTAACTCTGAGGTAATTGTGGTTACCGAGTGATGTCCAGTCGTCCCCTGTGAGAGCAACAGCGGGTGCACGTTGTAAAGTTGCAGCTTTTGCAGTCCTCTCCTTTTTGTGTGATGGTGCGTCTTGAGGCATCTCATCGCCGTCTGGAAGAACTTTAAAATGAAAATGGCCATGTAAAAGTTCTGTACCCTTCTCCATGTTTGTTTCTTTTCTTTTCCAGTTCTGCAGCAGTCAGCAGCAGACTTTTACAAAATAAAAGCCTGTGAGCAACAGACTTTTACAAAAATAAAAGAAATGATAAAACCTGCGCTAATGCGCCATAAAATAATTGTTGGCGTTAATTAATTAATAAGTTAATGCGATAATAACGAGATAACTTGTCCAGCCCTAGTTCAAACACCAACCAAGCACCTGACCCTGACTGAGGTCAATGCTTACGGTTGTGGTGCTCATCGCTGCACCAAGAAGCCTGGCAGTAAACATCACTCGCTACAACATTCTACATGAATTCAATATACTGATCGCATAAGCTTTACATCCATTCATTTCAATATGAATTATCTGATCCATGGAAATTAGTTTCTTGGAAACATTTTCTGCATGCTAGTTCAACTCCTTGCGAAAATACCTCCAGACTGATAGTTGCTGGTTTGATTCCCATTCTGGCAGGATAAATACAGGCGTGGGAAGTCAAAGAGCAGCACTTTTCACTCCTTCATTACCACTTGAGGATGGATGTGGTTCAAGAAGTGGAGCGGTCATTCTGTAATCGGAAGGTAGAGGTTCAATGCCCAGCCCCCCCATGTAAAAGTGTCCTTTGGCAAGATATGGAACCCTGAATTTCACCCGGTGGCTCCTTCAATCGGAGTGGGTGTGAGCGTGGTTATTGCTCCTCATGAGCAGGCGGTACCGTGCATGGTAGCCTCTGCCACCAGTGTACAAATGTGTGTTTGAAAGTGCTATATAAACAGTTATTTTAGCATTCACCAATAAAGTGCCTGTGGGCTAAAAAAATGTTTTAAAAAAATTACTCACTATATTCTATACGCAACTGTGAAATATATATTCTCATATAAGACATACATATATATATACTGTATATCGAAACCATAAATGAAACCCATTGGAAAAATGGAACCCATTGGAAAAATGGAATATATTGACACATACTGAATGCCCAACCCTATTTGTGTATATATATATATATATATATATATATATATATATATATATATATACATTTGTGAGGAACATAAACACTAATGACTATGTAACAGGAAACAGTTGTGGTGACTTGTGGTGAACACACTGAAACACAGTTCACCTCAGCTCATGGCTTCAAACACATTGTCTCAAAGCATGCTGGGAAACTCCGCCCACCTACCCCCAGCATGCTACAGTATACATTCTTTTAATGTGTGTGCGTATACTAATTTAACTACGGTTATTTCATACAAACCTACAGCATATCTCCATACACCCAGAGGATGCATGTATGTGATAATATTGCCTTATGGGTAACATATATTGTGTGGCAGCCTTACTCTTGATATGGGAGCAGACATGGCATATATTAAATGTATATATGGGCTGCACAGCAGTCGAGCTGCTACATGGCCAGCAGATTCCAGCTTTAATCAACATGCTTCAATGACAGTTCTAGTCTGACGTTGGGTTTCCTGCAGCATCTGTTCATGGGCTGCCCAACCTCTTTTTAGAATAATCTTCACAGAACTTCTTCCTGCACTTTTTGCGTGTGCAACACCAAGAATTATCCCCAACAAATAGCACATCTCACCCTCTCTCTGAGTGTGGCTGTTCAAACCAGCTGTAGAACAGCGGTCACCTCTGCACTGATGAGGAGCCACGATCCGTCTTGAGTTTATTAGTTTGCTTGTTGAACTTAACCACTGTTCATACAGTGGTTATCTTAACTGGACCTCATTCTCATGATTTGTTGGACAGGACATCATTAAATATTATTGTATTTCAGTCAGCTTCCTTGCCAGTGCTTGTGTTCCCATGAAACATTGAGCCATCAGGACGACTGCGCTGAACAAAATAAAACTGGGACTGATTTATTTCATCAGTATGTCAATAAAAAAAGAGGTCATACACCTTAGTTTGCTTTAGAAAACCCCTCCGCTGCTCTCTGTCCATGTCTTTCAGGATCTTTCCACATTAAACGAAGCACGGCCGACACCTTCATCTTCAGAGTGTCTCTAAATGGAGAGCGACTGGCCATGAATCGCCTTCCACTGCTATTAATTATCATCAATAACGCCTCCCTGCCCATTTATCTCTCACGCACCCACTAACCACTTCTACTGATCGTCCCTACCCCCTCCCTTACACACAACCCTTCCCCCCCCACACACACACCATACCCACATGCACTTACATCCATGCACGTCACACACACACACACACACACCAACCCCCATTTCTCCTACAAACACCTTCTTCAATTGCTCATTTCCCCCTCCCCCTCAGTTCTCCATCATCACTCTCACCCATTCTCTTTCTTTCACCTCATCCCCCCCTTTCATCCCTCCGTCACCATCCTTTACTAGTACTTCTATCACAACCAATCTGACTACTCCAGCAAGATTTGCATGCCGTTGTCCATGAAGACAAGAGCAAAGGCACTGAGGATCTTCTTGGAAGTGATCCCAAAGAAATGCTGACTGAAAAAAAAAAAGAAAAAAAAAAAGGCTGTCCTCTCTGAAATGCATTCAAAGCGTCAGCACCGGTCAGCTTATTCACAATTCCTATCCAATCAAATTTAAGTCTGAGTCTCCCGAGATGACCTGATCCACATGCAGCATCAGAGGGTTGCCGGTATTAAAATGAGCAATCTTGTTAATAAGGGGCACATCAGCTGTAAGGATACAGCTGACACTTTCAAAGTCTCTTATAGTGCAAGAGAAGCGAAAATAAGAGGCACAACAGTTCTGTCTCGTGCATTAGAAAGATTGCTTTCGGAGAGGGTTTGGAAAATGTTGAAAAATGACATTCTGGGGTTTCTGCAAAATGAAGTGTGCTTTGATGAAAAATGAGCTATTGTCAGCAAACAGACCAGATACTTGTGTGTCATCGCGCATGATGGATGAGCACCCAGGTCCATTTTATCTTGACAATTTCGCCGTTCTGCCACCAGTACGATAAAATATCTGAAGGCATGAATCACACAGCGAGGTCAATCCTTACCTAAAGCATACACTCCTCAAGAGCATCTGTAGAAATGAATGTCATCCTATGGGATAGAATATAAAATCATGTTTTATCATAAACTGCTTCCACACTGTACACAGCTTATTCCGATGCATTGTACTGTCATGCAGGATGAGAGTGAATTACATATGCAGTTCAAACAAGCACTTATGTTTCCCTGCACCCTAGAGAGCACTGAAACACATAGACACACATATGAACATGTATGAAGCGTGACTGTGGTCAGCAAATGAGGTGTTAGCAGGTGGTTCTCCCCTTGTGGGGCTGACACAGAGAAAAAGAACATCATTTAGGCTTCACACACACACACACATGCAAACGCTTACAAACACGCACACACACATGCACATACACACACACTTACACACACACACACACGCATGCTTGAGTCCCGCGGGCAGAGCGTGCAAGCCTCAGTTAAAGCCGAGCTGTCAGATCCTGCCTCATTCTCTACCTCGTGATTTTATCACCGTGCTCTGACGCTCTTTTCCTCCACCTCTCTGTCGCCCACACACACTCCAACACACTCCAAAAAACATACGAACATGTATGCAAACACACACTCAGAAGCACATGCCCACACACTTGGCGCAGCTTCTATACAGGCCTCGTATCCTCTAGCATGCATAGTGTTTGAGCTAAAGAGCTATATTAGCTTCTCTGGCACAAGGATTTCCTTCGGGATTGAGAAAGTTCTTATCTTACATGTGAGCCTTGATGTGTTTCACAGCAGCAGCTACCAGCGCGCAGTGCGCAGAGGTTCGCCTTGGGGCAGCTTCCCCGGCTTTACTGCGGTCCACACAGATTGAGTTCCTCTGCCAAGTGAGGGTCGATGGTGATACGTGTGCATTTCTCTTTACATTCATGTGTGTGTTTGTGTGTTTGTACATGCTCAAGGTTAGCTTCCCAACTGCGTCTATGGCGGGTGTGATTCTGCATACCCACATGTAACATTTTCCCTTCATTAATCTCCTCTACAGGACATATAGCATGGAGAACAAGCTGGCAGATTAGTGTCGTGGTTAAGAAGGAGGAGATGTGAGAGAGGAGCGGCACATTCATGCTCTGCTGGCTAAATCTGAAAATGCAGTTGTTTAGTGTTTTGTTTGCTGACCACATCAAAGGGGCTCGATGAAAAGATGTGCAGTTAGTTGTGTAAATCACTTTTTAATGGCCGTATGTGAGCAAATTGTAACATGATGTAGAAAAGGAGACCTTCACCGTCCCTCTTGGTTTCCTCTACAAGCCTGTGGACGATTCGTTGAAGTTGGTTAATGCTGCTGGACTGTGGATTTCTTTGCTCGACAGTCCAAAGGAGTTGACTCGCGTCCTCTTCTCAGAACCCCTCCTCGCAATATTGAAGTTCCACAGAAGCCTTTTAAACCAATTATTTCAACACAGTGATCAACGTATACTCCGATGAAAATGACTGCGTGTTGATGACGTTTCTTAATCAGCGAGAACCGGACCTGAGCCAGCATTCTGAAGGTAAACTAACGTTAACAAGGAATGTGGATCTAACGTTAGCATTACTTTGAGTCAACTGTCTTTCATGCGGATGCAATGGAATCAGGAAGAAAGAGTGCCGAGTTGACCTCATCAGCCAATCTAACGTTTTGATCTACAGTCTTCATATCTTAGAAAACAATCTCCACAGTTAATAAACCTGAATCATGTTACACCCGGGCCATCCCACTGACCTCTTACTGTGAGTCACGGCTACCTGAACAGCTGCTGCCCCGGGAAGGGATTTAGTCCACACAAGGGATAAAGGGCCTGAATGAAAAAATTTCATGGATGTGACATATTCCACAGATCGATGTTGAAACCATAGTGAGAGGTGTGACATTGCTCGTATGATGGCAATATGACCACCAACCCCATACTTTTAGATATAGAATCATATGGGGAAAAAATAGGTGTGACAAGCCAGACCAGATAACACTTATCAACTTATTAACAGGCAAGAGATTCTGCAGCGGAAAATGATGACGCATGCTACGATTTAGGAACCATTTCATTTTGATTTGGCCAAAGTTTCAGTGCAGCAGCCAAGGTATAACTATTCTCTTTGAGTAGCGTTTAAACTTGGTCAAAATAGTTTTGTAATGCTTTTTTTTTTATTCATCTGACCATATAGTGATGAGAGAGGGCAGAGGGGACATAATTAAGGTTTACCCTGCTGAGATTGAGAAGTCCTAACAGAGCTGTAAAAACACTATCGACGCTCATCATTTAGTTTCAAATTTAGCTGGTTGAAGGAAGACGAACGTCAAAGCTTCAAGATTTGATTTGGTGCCCGAGACTTCTCTCCATCACCTTTATTTTGGGACCCATTTACGATTGCCGCCTGTTCATCCTCCTGAAAAATTCATGTGATTAACACAAATGCTCATTATGGTCAGAGAGACCGGCAGCGTAATCTTTCAGATTGGCCTCAGGTGAAAACACTGCACCGTTGATGCGTGTATTCCCAGACACACTGTATGCATGCATTCAGCATTTCTTCTTTCTCCTCTTCTGCAGGTGATGCTCATGCATATAGGCAATTAACCCTGCAGTGTGTAAATTGATTTACATAGATGTCGGAGGGATTTCCTTCCTCCAAGCAGGTGCAGTCGTTTATTATTTGTTCTTCTTTTTTGTAAGCCTGTTCCTTATCATCATTGCTTCTTCCAGTTGTTCTGGGCTCTGGTGGTCCCAGAGAGTTTCTAAAGATCCTGGAGGGAAGACCATTTTGCTAATGACTCATTCCGGCAGCAGCCCAACTATCAAAATGTATGACTAACTGAGTATGCAGTTCTTGGTTAATGATTATGACTTCAGTGTATAATGAAAACAAATACATTAAACTGTTAAGTTGTTTTGACCATATATGTAACACACAAGCTTTGTCTTATTGGCAAAATCTAATTCCTTCTTTGTTGTTTCAGAAGTTTAGCTTAGAAGTCTACTGCAAAGAAATTCCTGAAATGGAAATGTTGGCTCGACAACAGTTATACATTTATGAGAAAATGTCACTTGATAGATGTTTTCAACTGGTGGAGTCAATTAAAAGTAGGGCTGCCACACATTAGTGTACAGCTCACGCTGATTAACCGACATGAGTTGTAATGAGTTTTGTAATATGAAATAATAATGGAGAAAAAAAGCAGGTCAGTTTCCTTCCAACAAATGAGATATTCCATTCCCAATACACCCTCACAGAATAGGTCGATAGCCAGAGACTCCCAAAACAACATACATTACCACTCCCAAAATGGCAAGAGGGTAGCAGCATACCGGCAAAGGGCAAGCGGACCTCAGTTGCACCATCACAGTTTGGTTAGGTTTAGCAAGGAAACTGCTCTGTTGGAAAAGCCTGTGGTTGGGGTATGTCACTTCAGTTAGGATATGTAAATGCCATCACTTTACAACGTAAGTAAGTTAAACAATGCACTGTTTACATCGGATACACAGTGGAAATGAAACGGTCTCCTTGGTGAAAGTTCTGGACTAGTTTTCCAGTTACTTTTCCACCACTACTGGTGCTACCCGCTTGAAGGTGTGTTTTTAACTAATGATGTGATTGTCTCCATTAAGCTCCATTAATTACATTCTGTAGCAAAAACGCTCCAAATTAGAAAATGTCAGACTCTCACCAGCGATAAATTATTACGACTCCTGAAAAAGCTGGACAAGTTGGCAGCGAGCTGTAAGTTTGCAGTTAAGTTTAACAGTATATCTTATACGGGGAATTTGGGCCCTAATCTGGAGAAGGTCCGTCACAGGCTTGTCTTGGTTCAACTTGGTGCAGGAAAACTGGTAATGAAAATGCAAACGCTTGGTTTGACTCAGCGCAGCCAAAGAGTGGACCCATATGGTATTTTTCTCTTGAGGACAGCCTGTCCATAAACATCAATATATGGCAGAGAAAAGCAGCAAATATTAGAACCAGAAAACATTGGGAACCTTTGCCTGGGAAATATAGTTGAAACAATTAAATCAATTGACTAACTTTTCCAGTTTTGATTAAAAATGTATTCTTGCTGCATTAACAGCCTAGTTTGCATCTGTATTATATACATTGTAGAAGCCATAGCACAGTGTCCTTTCAGGTTATTCACTGCATCTTAACAAACTGCCGACAGGTCGACACCTCGATGTATACATCTTTAACTGTGACTGCTGCTCTTGATCTCTGTTGGGTATGCCTGTGCTTCCCCAGTGGATCTCTTTTGCTTACATATATGAATAACATCTGACATGCCACATGTCTGACAATGCATAATTCATAGATGCGGAATCAACCTTTGATATCTGAGGACTGCAGATGGTATCAGGTCAGATTTGTTCACGAGGATTACAAAATGAATTTTCCAGTGTTTAAGCACTCGAAGTAGAAGCACTTTGATTCAGTCTCCACGGAAAACATTACAAAAGTCAAGTCGATGACTGGCAAGCTGCTTGGCTTTGAAATACTTTACAGAGAGAGAAGATGCAAAGAGAGGAGCATAAGGAGAGACCCTGGACCCTACGCAGGACTGACTAAGAGAGAAACAAGGGTTCCATTAACACTTCAGATCTCATCGCTCAATCCCAAACTGGTGCTCAGGTATACATTTTAGGGATGAATGTTATTGCTTTGTCTTTTCTTTCGCCAGATGTTCCAAATCATTCTAGTCCGGTATCTTGTTACCACATTTGACAATATAACACCTGGCAGAATGATAGAGATGTGTATTTGTTTTCTGCTATTTTCAGATTTGTCACAGTGTGAAGATTGTATACATTTTTTGCCATTGTAGCACCATGGCTCCAGGTATGGCAGTGGTAGTTGCACCATCATTATACGGTCCAGACTGAATAATAATTTCAATAATTTGTCAAATAGCTACAATGGCATTCTGATGAGCCTCAGGCAAACTATGTGTCGCGAATTAGCAAATGTAAGCACGCTTACAGTCCAAACTAAGATGGTGGAAATGGTAAACACTATACCTGCTAAGACCAGCTTGTTACCCGTGTCATTGTGTGCATGTTAGCTTGCTGTTGTTAGCTTTTTGCTCAAAGCACAGCTCTGCCACAGCCTCACAGAGCTGCCAGCATGACTCTAGCCTTAGCTTTACATGAGGCGGACCTTGCCTCCCCAGGAGGACTGACCTTTGTATCTTACAAATTAAAAAAAGACACAGGTTTGAAATATAAATATGGTTTGAATCTTGTCTAGCAGGACATACAGCCACATTTGGTGGACCAATATTGTGCTGTAAATAAAGAGAGAAGCATAAAGTACATTAGCCTACTTATCGCTACTTATCGGCTGATAACTATTAACAACGGACAATTCATAATAAGAGGGCAACTATAGGCTATCCTAGCGACAGAAGCATCACACACAACCCCGACCAACAACAGCTTCACAAAATGTACGTACCCTTAGACGCAAAAGATTACGTTTTTAGCACAGGCCACCCCAACCGTCTAAGGCCCTGCAAACTCTTTAAAGCAGTACCAGTATCCACAAGCGACTTTAACATTTTTTGGGTAGCATCACAAACAGAGAGGAGCTATCAGCTAAATCATAATCCAGCAATATTAAGATCATGTTTGCCAACATAAGCCACCATTAGCTAATTGTCCTACACTGTTAAAGCTTTTAATCTTCAAACTTCCTGTGATCTACTTCACCAGCTTACTGGCACACCAGTAATGTGCCCTGATCAATATAGTGTACTGCAGAGTAACGCAGGACTGCCACAGCAAAGGCATCCTGAATGCAGAGTCTCCTCTTTATTTAGTCTCTCACACCTGCAATCAATCACATCTGAATTGAATTCAGTCATTCAGTGAGTCCTGGGGCTCATAAAGGCGTGGCAGCAGGGGAGAGCTTCTGTATGAGGGAGATATACTTCAGATTGACTAGTCAGAACACTGAAGCATTGACAGGTGATGTGAATAAAATTTGGATTTGTGGATTGTTTGAGTTTTGTGGGTTGCAAGGTGGGGCCCCCATGGATCGAACTGAAAGTGGCATCAACATGAAAGCCTGGACCAAAGGTTTCCCAGCAGAACGTCGTTGTAACCCAATGAACAAGTGTATTCACTTCACCTGTCAGACTCCTGATTTGAACATACTTTTCTTGTAGGCATCAAGGTCAAGAGGAAATATGATTCAAAGACTATCTTGGTGAACACATTTCTTTCACTCAGAGAACAGGGGTTACAATGCAATTGACAGTTTTTAATGGCTTTTATTGAACATCTCTAAGAGGCAACTTCAACATTAATCAAATTTTCTGCTGTGAGGAAGTGAAGGAAGACTGCATTTACGCTTTCAAAAACATTGTGGATAAAAGCATGAATGCCCTCACACTTGGTAACATTGGGCCATGAGACTAGCATTGTCCCTCTCTTTCTCTTCAAAACACAGACACAAGGTCAAGCACAAGCATTCTGCTTATATTCTTCACAAAAGCAGCCACCTCACACAATCAATGAGGTAAAGTGAGGAAGCCATCTCCTGAAGAAAGATAGACACCGTTACTTTAGAAAATGATGGCATAGTGTTGAATGGCCCAAGGTTCAATCAATTCTGAGTTTATTCATTAAACATTTTTTCCATTCATTCACTGTTTTCATTCATCAAAGTTCAGTGAGAAATAGCTCAAAACTAACTCCAGTCCATAAGTTCCATTGAACACATTTGCACTGTCCCCATTCAATCCTCTGGTATGACAGCATACAAGCGTGGTGATATTTCACAGGATCGTAACGAAAATGCAATATGCTGATGCTAATTTTATCTGATTGTATTTAATTCATGAGAAACTGACCCTTCTTCTGACAAGATTTATTACCTCACTAAACAGTTTCCTAACGAGTTCCTGGTCTCAATCACTATATACGAGTTTTCTTCAATACGGCATGGCGTTCATTTAGTAAATTATCGTCCAGTTCAGAGTAAAATAGAGGGTAAAACAGGGTGTGCTTTAAGGCGTGGCAAAGTTGTGATTGGATTGTCGCTACCATGGCTTGTGCTCAGGTTCTCAGTCAGATCGTATCAGGAAATCCTCCCCAGGCCCACCCTCTTGTCCAAATATGGTCCATCTGGCCAACAGCTAACAGCTGGCTAACAAACAAACACACACGTGTAAATATAACACTTTTTTCCTTGGTCCATACATTAAAGTATTTACAATACTATACAAACCAAATAACAGCTGTGAATGCACTCTTACAGTGTGCTGTTCCTAACAGTGAGTGCAAAGGAACAGTAAGGAAAATGTAAAATGGCTAATAGGGAGGTTTTCTTTATGCGTCTAAATTCCAGCTAAGATGAGAGATACAAAGTGTTTACATTCTGTCAGACTGCCTAGTAGATCTCAAGAGTCACATTTGAGACTTGTATTTATTTCAACAACATACAGATACAGTTAGTCACACACACACTACATATGAAGTCTGGATCATTTAGCCTCAACTTCCTTACTCTGTGCATTATTTATGTTCAATGCATGGAATATAGGATAATGTTTCCCCCTAGGACAGGCTGTCCTCAACTGACCCAACATTTTCCCAACTCATTCATGTGTCACTTATATGCACTCTATATACATACATGCCTATATGGTTGAATCACACAACATGCCGTCTGAACAAATCCGATTAAGTAAATGTTGAGAAGGACCAATGATGGCGTAGGCATTATCAACAGACGATAGCATCACTGGAATGGAAAGAAGAGGCTCAATAAATAAAAGCATGAACAATTGACCTCTGCCGTGGCATGGGTCCTCCAGCATTTTTTTGAAAACGTATACGTAAAGTAAATTACATATTAAGGTTTGTTTTTTTTTACAGCAAATAATCGAGAAATAAAGTCAAACACAGACACTGCAAACACATTCTGCTTTTTACCTTTTACAAAGTATTCTGATAGGAGATTTTCGCACTCTTCACTGTGACTGATTTGTTTGTACATTTTCCATTTTCCCAAGCCTCAGCTTTTATTAGCTCGAGCTAGCATGACAGCATGAATATTGTCAGACTTGTTGGCTTTGTTTCTCCCTGACGCCGACTCTGATATGATTGATTGTCAAGAGGATGTTTCACTGTGAAGGGCTCATATGAATACAATTTGAGGTCTGAATATGGAAACAGACAATGATGGAAAACTTTCATGTCGTGTCCGTTTTTATCAGCATCCACAAGCGTGCAGGCTGACATAAAGAGTCGTGGTGAACATGTATGTGTGCTCCTGTGCTGTGAGGACATCATAGTAAAGTTAGGGTTAAGACTTGGTTTGAGGGGGAGGCAAAAAATGAGGTTAGAGGTCCTGGGAATGTATATTGTTACTAAGCGTTCTCACAAAGACAAAATTAATAACGTGTATGTGTGTGACGAGGTCCTCTGTGTGAAGCTTAATCAACATTTCAACTGTCTGCATGGAAGGATCCCAATTAGTTTTCCAATTTAATTCAAAGTGTATGTTTAGTTTAATTTTAATGATCTAGATAATAAAGCGGACTTGTTACAGCAACCAGCAGTGTGAAAATACTAATATGAGTCGGTAAGAATATAAATATATTAGAGGGGATGTATCATGCTCAATTTCAGGTTCATGATTTTTAATTTGTGTCTCTACTAGAATAGGTTTACATGCGTTAGTGCCTTAAAATCACATTAATTTTCTCATACTGTCCAGTGAAGCAGCTCCATATTGCCCCTCTGTTTGAAACACTCTGTTTTAGTTTTACTCTCTTTAAAGCCTGCACCAGAGCAAATACAGAAGGGAAGGGTCTCCTTTAACTGATCACCAACCCATTAAGACATAAAATTAAAAATTCCAAAACAGCAGATTTATTAGCTTGAACCTAAAAGTGGTTATGCATGAAAGCAACAGCATCCTGTCTATGTTTAACAACTGAGATGTAAATTAATTTCTAGTGCAGATGAGTACCTTTGGCTCCAGGATCTTAGCTACCAATATTCTACCGACTAGGAATGAAAAAAGGTACCATTATACAGTACTTATCTGTATGTGTACTTTGAGTGGGCACAGCTTCAACTCAGTTTGGATGAAAATAACCAGAAGTTTAAAACCTCAAATTGATATGAGTTGATCCAAAGCTGCTATTTTTTTACTAAAACTTTCACCTTTATCACTGGTACAGATATTGACACATTTTACTCTGATGATACTCTTACTATTTCACTTTCATTTCCATAAAATTTGGGCACTAATGTATATACTTTAATCAGTCCAATGGTGTAGTCCCTGGCATGTGCCAAAGCTCCTAAAATGCTGGATCCTACATTTCCCATAATGCAACTTCATCGCTTCTTTCATTAGACTCTGACTGACAAGTAACTGCACACATCTATCAAACCCAGCATCCCAAGTTTGCAACATAGGCTCTTGGTTAGTTGAGATGACCCTCAGAGTTATTTTCTAAAACTTCACAAAGGCTCCTCCAGAGCAAATGCAGACATTATACTGCAGTGTTCAGTAGTGCTTTCGCATAGGGAACAAACTGCACTGCACAAATTGCACAGTATTCACCAATTCGGAAGTTTCCTCTGTCAGTTTTTAATTTGTTGAAAAATTGTAAAAATGTCTAGACACGCTGTCATGAACTCAGAGCTCAGAAAGGAGTGGCAACACTGTCCCCAATCTGTGGTTCATCATCTCCTGCTTCCCACCTGCTTTCCTTTACCCGCTGCACTATTGTCTGCCTCTGTCACTTCTATCAAAAGGTTAAAGGAGGATTACTCTCAGTAGCTTAAGCCACAGACCTGACATGCTCCCTGATATAATTGTGCGGTAAGGCACATCAGCACAATATTTCCCGGGCGGGTCTACATGGGTTGACATTCATTTACGGTGTGTGTGTGTGAGTGTGTGTGTGTGTGTGTGTGTGTGTGTGTGTGT
>CAEMYA010002104.1:183038-198000 GCA_903131615.1 Diplodus sargus
AAATGCTAGAATTTTTTATCAGACAAGCCAGTAAAACGCATGTCTCTTCCAAAATTATCTTTTCGGAAGTATCAGTTATTTATGCCGAAATTCTACTCATTTCTTGAAATGTAACTTGTATAGTTTAACTTTCATGTATCATTGTGTTAATTTGCTCACAGCTTTACTTGAACTAAAGTGACATTTGACTAAACCAGCGGCACTTAGGAGAGTAGAATATTTGAATTCCTGCTGGCCCCACAGACCCAGGCACCACGCGATGTGAGAACATCTTGGCTCACTTCTATTGCACATGTCGTTTTATCCATTAACTGCAGTCCTCCTAAATGCCTGTCTGGAACACTCTGCCCACTGACAGGGATCATGTTCTTCCATCCTCCTGCCTATCTTATCCATCTAAGTGTCTCTGTTTCAAGACTCCAACAGTGGGAAATGGACACACTGTTCCACACAATGGAAGCTGTCTGTGAAGACATGCGGTTGTAAAGAACAGCAAGTTTCAGGAAGAAAAACAGGAGAGCGGTTCCATCAAGGTTAGGGAGTGATGGACAATGTGTTACTCTCTCATATCATCTATGACAAAGACAAATATGCAGGCACAATAGCAGAAGTCACATAGCAGTCTGTACTTGAGAACACCTGTCTTCTAAACTGATTATGTGGAAAAGGTCACATATGTGAGGATTATCGTGGAAAAACAGGCCAGATTTAGCTGTTTATTACATTTTGTTCTAATATTGAAAAAACATCGTATTACTTCTAAAATACTAAGACACTGCAAGTCAACACAACAACACCTCACTAACAACTGAGCGTTCAGGTCTGTTTCCATAATAGAGCTACATCTGAGATATGTTGACACTGTGCTGCAGAGAACAACTTAAGGACAGTGGAGGAAAGTAACCTACATCTACGATGTAGTATTTTTGTGTACTTATACCTTAAAACCTGAAAATGCTATGAAGTATGAAATGAAGTACTTTTTACTCCAATACATTCATCTGACCTTTAGAGTTGAAAGTTACAGAGCAGACCAGTCGCCAGGATTAAATGCTTCTGCGAACCACAGATCACATCTGTACATGTCATAGACTATGTGCCATACTGCCATTCCCACAAAATGTGTCATATCATGTTCACATTACATGGTCATGACCTGAATGTTATATCAGTGGGTGCAGAAGAGAAGGCTGCCAAGCCAGTGATCATAGTTCAAGACTGTGTTTCAACATTAGTAAGTATGACATTACTATATATTATTAAGGCAATTTCCAGCTGTGTTTGTGGCGACCAAAACAGGTATTTTATGACAAAACCTGATATATTCCTAACCTTAAACAGGGCTGAATCAACAATGACAGAGTAATCCAGGCAGACTTTTATCAGGGGCTACCTATATGCACGTTTTGATATTGGCAAACCAACATAATACTTAAATGCCACATGATTATTATCATTATATCCATCAATTTAGTTAAGTATATAGTTTAGCTTAACAATTTATATTTTGGTATTAATATGCAATTAGTAATTCATAACATAAAGTGTAGCTAACGTTGTGTGTGTTTAAAAATAAATACATACATATTTAAACTATATATTCAAACTATTTTGACAACATTTTACTGTTGATTAAGTATATTAAACATTATTTAAAGTAGGGAGTCTTTTTCTCCTCTGTCTGTGCCCCATTGACAATAAGGCATGTGTCCAGAATCCCTCTAGGTAGATCATGCCCAGACCCTAACCAAGTGTTTTTGTGCCTAAACCTAACCACAGAAGTTTTGTGTCTGAGGTTCCAGAAACATACATTTCCAACATTTATTCTGGCGATTGGTCCAGAGCATATCAGTCCTCATTGATAAAGGTTGACTTCAAGGGTAGGCTCACATTTTTTCCATTGTATCTCAACACAGCTCTCGGCATTCAAACAGGTTCTGCTCGCAGTAATCATTGCCACTCTTCCGCCTGAGAACCTAATTAGAAATGGCATCACTGTCCCGCTGTGCAATTGAATTCCAAACTAGTCTGACTCTTGCAGAGAGAATGGGGGGTAATGGATGTAACACAGCATCCATGCCTGCAGTGCGAACAGGCTGTTCTAAGGCTAGCTGACAAGATAATAAGCGACCTATCATGTGCTACATACTGAGTACCAGCTACTGCCATCCGAGAGGACGATGAGAGTAACACACTGTCCATTGATTAGATTTAAATTCTCCATTTTACATTATATAGTCATACCAAAGGTTTTGTCTATTTAACATTAGTGTATGTTTTTTCACTGTTAAGTTCTTAGATATGTTTGTCTTTTCCTGTAGCTGTCTTACCATGATGTTTTAAAACTCTGGAATGTTTTTTATGGCTCTTGATATGGGTGGAAGCCATAGAAAGTGAATCTCGAACCTTGTTCATACTGAGCCAGTGATGAGTACTTTTACGGAAAATGGAAAGAAAGATATTTGCTTAATTTTACTTGACAGATGAATGTACTGGTATTTTTATTTGGCAAATGTTCGTGGAAAACGTGGAAAAATAACAGTTTATGATGTCTGTGTGTTTTGTTGCACAGAAATCTACTTACGTTAGCATGCTAACCAGCTAGCTTGGCGTGGCCCAAATCTCATGTGCCAGCGGCGTAAACACCAACAGCCCCGGTGCTTGGAGCTCCCAATCTGGACTGCTAGCTGCGCAGCTAACTGAGGTAACGAGCTCACACCAGCTAGCTAGCAGCAGTTAGCGGTTACTCTGCTGATGTGCTGCACCCTATTAGTTTTTAATTCAAATGTTGGCCAATTCTTACATATTACACCTTTAATCTAAAGACAAGATCTTATTACTTTCTTTACTGAGCAGTGCATGTACAATAGTGTCAGAATATAACAGCCAAATGACCTTAGTGTCCTATTTTGTGTGTCTACTGTTCAGCTTGTGGCTGAGATCCTCCTCAGATCTGCAGATCACCAGTGCAGAAGATGTCACACACAGACCTCCTACTTCACCTGACTGAAGTTGCATAACCAGACAGATGATCAGCTGCAGGGCCTGGAGTTGTGAAAGCAGGCTCAATTGGGGGGGGGTTAGCAGTGGCAGAGTGTTACTACACTTCAGGAGGCTGCCTCCACCTGCCTGCACAGGATTCCTTTGGAAACTTTGACATGACAATGCACGACTGATAATGCATGACTGATAGCATTAAGATGCACACATGAAATGTATGGAATCTGACTGGATTAAAGCTGTCGGGAAAGTGAAGAGTTTGGGTGTGACTGGTGAGTGAAGTCCATTCATTCCTTCACGGCTCATCTGCAGTAAAAGTTAAAGGTAAACCCGAGTGAGATGAGGCTCCTGTCATGACAACCAGAGGGCGACCTGAGGGCAATACCCTAAACCGAATCACAGACGCCACATTTGTCATGAATACTGATGGCTCTGCTGCAGGGCTGCAGGATTCACAAGACGGAAAAAGTGTCAGGACTGTCGCTGCTCGCAGGCTTGAATCTGAATGAATGATGGAAGAGGGATGACAGATGATATATTGGGACGATTGAGAGGGCAAAATATCAATATGTCTGCATGAAAAAAGACAGTAAACACGGAGTGGTATAGAGCTCACAGACGAGAAGTGAGAACCGAAGGGAGTGAAGGGTGATTAACCAAGCCTGAAGTTTCGAAATGGAAATCTCTTGTGTCAGCAGCTGACGTCTGACAGTGTCTCAGGTTACAAGCTTGACCTGGACTGACAGGACTTGATGCCTGTACTGTAGGTTTTATCTCTCTCTGCTGGTCTGGCTTTTCCCTAGATTTCTTCTTTCTGTCCCCACAAAAAGCTTTCCAATCAATGTATTCCACCCCCCCGTTCCTTCCTGTTCCCCCTCACCATCCTGTCTGTTTGCCTAAGATGTAGTAGAGTCATACAGTAATTTTCCCAGGTAAGTAAACAGGACTCTCCCGTATGGCCACTGTTGATCCACCAAACCCTCGGCTCTCGGCTGACGTAAGTGCCAGAGAATGTAAACAGAGGCTGGGACTCCGGGCCGCGCCTCTCCCACGTTCCCATCACATTAATGGCCAGTGTTTACAGTAGGCATCCCTGCTGCACAAGCGGCCACGATGGCGTGTGAGGAGTGTGAAAGGAAAGTTACACATCCGTGTGTGTTGTTAAGACTTTGGCTGTGGCTGGTGTAGCTTTTGTTTGACCTGTCCACATTCTGAAGCCCTGTGAGTTTAGCAGGCGGTCATCTGAGGGAGAGGAGCAAAGTAAACAAATTCTTTGACGTAAAACTTAGGACAACCTCGTCAAATAAAGAATAGTTCACATAGCAACGCATTACTTTAATAGCAGAACTGAAGTCTTGATTAAACATATATCAGTTTTCACATATCATCAATCACTGGGGGAATTTTATGATTCTAGTTTACATTTCTGAAGCAAAATCATGCTAATTTTACTCCACTGCATTCGTTTAACATCAGACTTGAAGTCATAACATGTGAACTGGTGGCCAGGAAGCTTTCTTTTGAAAGTCTGACCAATGTTGGATTTTGAGCATTATTGTCTAACTTTTCCAGCGAGTTTCTCATTCCATTTTCTTTCCTAAATCTTTGTTTTCCATTGTGCAAATTAAACCAGCTAGGTAAATTCTGGGCTCAGTTGGCTGCAAGCTATAAAATGGTGGGAAAGTTATCCAGGCAATGATTAAAACCATGATACTGGCATGTCCTCAATCGCATGCAGGTCTAAACAAAACAAATATTTTAAGTGGCAGCCGCTTCTATCATTCATCCAACCAAACAGCTGCTGTAAACTCATTGGATTGCTCTGGCAATATGTGCTGCACCATGTGCTCCCTCTATCATTAACTTCCACAGTGACCCACAAGGTCACCAGAGTCATAAAGAGGCAGGTCACTGGTGGAGAGCTGAGAGTGAAGGCCACACACTGCAGAAAAGAAAAGAAAGAAAGAAAGAAAGAAAGAAAGAAAGAAAACATGCTGAAATGCAATCATTTTATTTGTGCACTCAAGCTAAGTTTGATTTATGATCATCTGAGGAAAGCACAAAGCATTCCAATCTTTTAAGTGAATCAGGAGCAAAATCTTCAATTCCCCACCAATTTGTATACACAACACCGGATGTTCCGATTTTTGAGCATTTGGTGCAGAATAAAAGGAGACAGGACAGCATGTACTTTGAGGCCGGCTCTAAGTAGCTTGAGATGTTTATTTACAAGATTTCCATCAAGTGGGTGGTATTTTCATTCATTCTTCCTCAAATCTCAGAAGCTAGGAATGCAGGGTATGTGTCATCCAGTGATGGCATGGAGACAGGACGTGATCAGTAAACAGATAGAGGGGAAGGAGATAGGAGAGGAGGAGAAAGGGTTAAAAGTAAGAAGGAATGGGACGAGGAGGTGAGGAGCAAAAGGAATTTTCGCTCAGCATTCCCGCCCTTCCCTCCAGGGACAGCGAGGCCAGACAACTCTTCAAGCTTCCTCCGGCAAAGCTACAACACACATCCACCCACCCACACACACACACACACACACACACACACACACACACACACACACACACACACACACACATATTAGGGTGAAATAGCCATGCTGAGAGGCCTCTCAGCAGCATGTGCTGTCCGCACGTGTAGAGGGGCCAACAGAGAAAGGAGGCTGGGGCCACGGTGGGTGAGGCTGTGTTCCAACCATTCAAAGGTTAATCCACTCATCAGGAATCAGAAAGGGAGACTGTAGGTACACAAACTGAACCTCTTCAATGTGAATGGGACTCGGCTAGTGAATTGAGGAGAGAACCTGAATATTCAACATGGTTGGCGCGAATAACCATGAGCACCTCAGACCTGAGGCCAAACACAGACAGCTGTAAACTGCTTATCATTTAAAAAAAAAAAAAAAACTTTATTTAAACCAGTAATCACAACTAAAGATTAATTTCAACTTCCAGGAACATTCAACTGGCTGTGCAAATACACAAACGTAAATAATCTACCCATATATTATGTCCTCAAAACCTCCAAAGAGTGTCTATTTCTGCTAACAATCCCACAATGCAATGGGGTTTTTACAGATTTGAAAATGATGAAGACAAATGGTGAGGACTGTTGTCTGAGAACTCAAATTTGCAGCTGACTACTGAGTAAACTATTGAGTTATACAGGGAGGAGTGAGTGAGTGAATTAGGGAGTGATCTGGAACACATCCACGGTCTTTATCAGCGGGTGGCACATGAGCTCAGTTGCTCTTATGATTTCATCTGCATCTTGGCCAGGACCTCTCTAACATCACCCTCACATTAGGGAAATGAAAATGAAAGTTTCGAAGAAAAAAAATATTTACATAATTTTCTACAGTGATCGGGTGATGGGGGCAACTAAGCTAACAGTGTAAATACTAGTTATTTGTTTGGCGCAGTGTGGGTAGGTTCTGTCAGTGGAAGTAGCCTATTGCTTCAAAAAAGATACAGACTACAGACTATAGACTTGTCCATATGGGGGTTTACATCACAGGAAATAACACTTCCTAGTTTATGCTTCTGATTCCTGTTGATAACAACACTGTTTACGGAAGTGATTACACGTAAATTAAAGCAACAAAGTTTCATCATCTTCCATTCCTTGAAGGGTCAATACGGTGATATTGAAATGAACAAATAGCCTCTGTGTTGCATTCAATTTTTATAACTTCAATGTCAAAACCCAGCTCTTAACAGGACACAGAGGGTGGGATCGCCTATTATCCGTTATCGCTTGATATCTACATATATTTTACACTATGTTTTCACTGAGGAAAGCAGCATGTCAGTAGACTGGACTGAACCCAACCAGCACCTGGACATCGTTTCAAAATTCTTGCCTGAATAAGGGCAATGGCATGCCCCAGTCAGTAACATACCACTACAGTCAACCGCTGTGAGGGAAACACAACCTTCTGAAGGGGGCTCCACAGATACGTCCAAACAGACAACAGACAAACAACGTCTTCGTGGGGAAACCCTCATAAACAGGAATGCTGGTAAACTGAAAAAGTTATTTCCAACAAACTGATTCCAGCTAACAACACTTTCATGCTGTCAGTCATGCTGGAAATGAACATTCGGCATGCAGATTCTTTAAGCTGAAGGATATTGTACTATATGACACATTTACAACTCCATATTGTCACTGCTTGTTGCCAACGGCTGCATATACAAATGCAGAAAAAAAGCAAAGCAAACACTGAATCATAAATATTGCCTAGAGTAGGGTTTAGTAAAAACTTCTACAATGGTGATACAACACTGCATGTCGTCACTGTAGCATTTTTTTCAAAGTGTTTGTTCAGCGAAAAATGATCTGTTTATTCCACAACAAAGCAATGAAAAAAACCAGGGCAGCTGAATGGGTTGAGCTCCGTTGTTTGAGTTCAGCGGGTTCGCGTTGGCCATCTCAACCGGAGCTGTATGGGAACCTAATCAGAAACCTCACAGTCTCTTCCAAGCTGCTCTGCTATAACAATCAAGGAGGGGGGGGAAAAAAATCGTCTGGACTTCCTGATATGGGGTTTCCCAGGGAAGCAGCTTTGAGTAGTTTCTGGGCCATGACATCACCGGCAGCAACACAGAGGTGTTTTGATTCAAGCGGAGGAGAGGGAAGAGCTGGTGGGAAAACCCCTCTGCCATCACGACAACAACAATGACTGCCTACCCCCGTTCGCTGGGCCACAATGCAAATCAACTGTAAACAGTGCGAGAAGGGTGGGGGGAGTGAGAAAGAGGGGGAGAGAGTCGGGTGGGGGCTGACCCGAGAGGCAAAAACAGAACAGAGCAGTTGAAAAACTTTAAATGGAAAGAAAAGGCAAAACTAACTATAACTTCTCAAAAGTGGTGGGGAATTTCTGAATGTTCCACAACTTAACCGAGGAGTCAGGCCTATTTACAGATGAGTATCTGTGTAACCTGTCTCTGATGTTGTTTCTCACGTGGCTCATTCATGCTGCCTCTGTCCTGCTCAAAACAAAAACACACCAGCTGATTGCCAAACGTAAAGAAAGGGCAAAGGCAAAACCCCCTTCTTCTACTCCTGTGGGAAGTTTGAAATAATCCCACGGCCAACATTCTTCAGCAGTGACTGGCAACAGTGTCACTGGGCTGTTTGTGTGACGGCAGTTTAATATGTCACTACTGTCTGTTTCCCACGTGGATAAATGTGTACAGCCCCCACCGGGCAACAACCCCATCCCCCACCCTTGTGTCCTCTTAACCTCCGTGGGAAGGTGACACCAGCAGCCTTCTTCCTGGTTCAGCACATTCCTCCCCATCTCTTCTTCGTCTTCCAAAGGCACATGGCTCCCACCAATCCGCCCGCTTCTCTCTGTGACCCGTAAATCCATTACAGCATCGTTGGAAGGGCAGTGCCGAGGGTGATGTTTTGGTGCAAAGCCAAGGTGGTGCTGCAAATCAACAGTCATCATCCTGGGGCCGGGTTTTGGTCGGCAGAAATGGCAGATCATCAGATTCTTCGCTAAGCCCCGTCCCCCTTAGCATCTGCTACACCTGTCAAGCTTTCAATCTTAGCATAGCATGTCTTCAATTTACAGTTATACTTTTAGCATTTTTAGCCCCCTCTTGAAATATGTTTTAATGTTCTAAACAGCTGGTCCTGTTGACTATGTCCCTAGCAGGTTTTATCAGCTGTAGCTAACTAATGTTAGCCCCATGATCTTGTCGAAAGCATTGTTTCAAACTGTGTTGTTTTAAAACAGTTATCTTGTAAAATGGTCTTAAACATGCTTGTGATGGAAATGATATATTCATGCGAAAAGACTGAGGCTAAAGCCACATGTCCCAGGCAGTCAGCTCACGTGTCAATGAAATGGAAATAAGACACAATGTTGTTTTTTGCAGGCCAGCTTGTTAGCCCCAGTTTTGTAGAAGGCAGTCTTATAAAAATGTTGTTTATTGTTGTTATTATCAATATTGTTCATATTTTCAAAAAGTATGTTTTACTTTGAGTAATGTACCACCATCTTAAATAACACATTTGGTAAACTTCCCCAGGTCAATTATGGGCTAGATCAGGGCACAGTCACTAAGGTAAGTCTAAGCTAGCATCTAGGACCAGCTCCTGGCTGTTAAACATAGCCCACAACATGTAGGTCATAATGCTAGTTAACCAGAAATAAGCAGCATATAGTTTTGAGTTGTGGTTGCTAGATATTGAGAAAATGCTGATTATTGCTAGCGCATTTTATCACCTGTAGCTAGCTAATGAACCTTAAGTCAATGAGCTTGTTGAAAGCACTGTTTCGGGCTAACTTTTTAATATTTCCTCCAGACTTGTTCAAACGAATGCATGTAGCAAAACCTTTTTGTTGCAGTGTAGCTAGTTAGCCCCAGAATTTTTTTAAGTAGTATTAAATGAAGAAAAAGAGTTTGGTTGTGTTTCCTTAAGTTTTAACTTCCCTAGATCTAATACGGAGCAGACCACACCTGCTAATGCTAGCCATAACTGAAGTAGAATCTAGGACCTTTATAGTGTAACTATAATGTACTGTAAACTAATGTAATCTATATAGTAGTTGATTAAGTAATGGTATGTTATTAGCTAGCTAGCCAGGAATGCTAGTTTGCAGCTTCTGTGTTTCTATTTGTCCTGGTCTGGAGCTAACAGGCCTGCCTATCTGTTATGAATGAACAGTCCGTGGTCAGGGGAGTGGCTTATCAAACACTGCTTACACCAAGAGTAATGACATTTTTTATTTGTTTGATTTCATTATTATCATGGTATTAACTAACTCTTTATGGGATGGAATTTTTGTATTCTTTATTTATAGGTTATTACATCTGTCAACAGGAATCAGAGGGATAAACTAGGAAGTGCTGTTTCCTGGGATGGACACGTTTAAAGCTGTCAACAGTACTATTATTGTAGCTGCTGGCAACCTTAGAAGCATCCGGCCCTTTTTTACACACAGATTATACCCTCCTCCTTAACAAGCACAACAATAGCCATAACAAACCTAACATGGGCCCTTCAGCCTCAACCCCATAATTGAGACAAGTGGGGATAATTTCCTGAAAGAACAGTCTGATTGGCGCTAGACAGGTATGCCAATGACCTCTGACCCTGAATCGGGCCTGTGCTGACATGAAAGTTGACCCGTGGCGACCTCCAGGGTTCTCTACAGGCCCTCTGTGGTGCTTTCCCACATAGGCCTGCCTTTGATGTCCGCTGGAGCCTTTTCCCATGGCCTCGCCAGTCAAGACCTCTCAGGACCTGACGAGAGGAGGGGTTAAGAGGCTACCTGAGGAGAGGTCAGGCCACACCGGAGGCTGCCCACCACACAGCTAGTCCCTCTTCCTTAAAGACACCTCTAAAAATAATTCACCCTCCCTTTTGTGCCCCCCACCCCACCCCCACTCCACGCACCCACACAAACTTTCACACATGCTGATGTGTTCCTTATTTGGGGAGAGTGCAAAAGCCTCGGCGGCTAATTTGGAAGCATGACAGATAATGTTTCAGCGTTTGTGTTTATTTGTGTATGTGTGTGTTTAAGTGTGCATCGCCGTGGGGTGGTCTTCTTGGTCCCACGTTCTCAGAGTGGGCAGCTGCCACCCATAACTTTCACCTCAGACATGTTGATGCAGTGAGATCCGTGTTGAGAGGGTAGAAGAGGCAACAATAAGTGACAGGTCAAGTACAACCAGGGACCTGAACGGGTTACACTGCTTGTGTATCACACAGTCATCTCTCGCTTTGATATGTTCATAAGCCTGCATTTACCAATCTTCGTCACCATCAAGTCGACTGAAAATATACCCCTGAATTGTCTCATTGTCTGGTTGCCCAATCAACATAACAGACATGGGCAGGCTTTGTTTGTCTGCTCCTCCTGCTGGGCTGCAGGGCAGCATCACGACTCTCCTCTAATGATGGGGTTATCTTTGTCAATCACTGTCAAGGCACACGCAACACACAACACCACGAGACACCCGGCCTCATTCCACTTCTGCACACCACACTGTCGGTCACATATGCAGTATGACGGGCTGTCAGTGAAGAGAATGCAAATGACTTTTCGCGTGCTCTGAGTGATTTAACATCAGTGCTTCAGACAATGATGGCTTAATGGTCCCATTTATTATGCCTGTGTGAAATAGCCTTTTCACAGAAATAAAAGCTTCAATATGAAGTATGCAAGCTATTTTATAGATTATATTTCTATTAAGGATCCATGCATATGTTGTTGCAAATGCATATTTGAAGGCCAATCACTGCGATAAAATGGTGCAAAGATGCTTGTCATTCAAACGTATCCATTAAGAGGATGTAAATTATCTGCACTGCCATCATCACAGTTGAAAATGTATTCCAAACCATTGCAGGCTCACACACCCACAAGCAATTATAACATAAAAACAGCAATTATCCTTTAGTTGGGAATATTTACACATCTGCAGCCCTGAGTTGCATTGTGTGCTTTGAAGTTACCCTCGTGAATGACAAGGCTGAGTGCAGGGTATCAAAACAATTACTGGGGAAAATTACAGAGAAAGTCCATTAGCCCTTAACACAGCGATCACTACATGCATATGTTGTTTGAGGGATCTTTTGCAAAATGTGTGTTCACGTAAATATTCTGTAACTCCCTAATATTGGTATTGGCATCAGTCCCAAAAATCCAATATTGGATACGTTCACTTGCCTAAAACAAGGCTTAAACATATGCTGAATATACAAGAAGTCCCATATTATTGAGAATTTCTCATTGACAGCGTTACACATAGTTTCTCATGTTTTCTTAAAACATTCTTAAAATGTTGTAGTTTATTGTTAATAATGAAACTCGAACGAGTGAAATCATCTATCTATTTTTGATGATTTATTTCTTAAACGTGAATGTTGTGCGCCATTGACTACGACGTCAGCATCCCCAACTGTGACTGACTTCCCATGTCGCTGAACACTGGTCGGGCTTTACAGCAGTTGTTTACAATAATGACACATCTCGTTTCCATACAGAGAGTTGAAGCATAAAACACAACTAAATCAACATATATCACAATTATATATCCATCCATTGCACGCTGCTGTGTGGATACCTCTGCTCGCGCATGACATGCACGTCTCCATGTGAGTGACCAAACACTGCCACGTTCTCTCCGTTATCTATTGTTCAACGCGCTGATGGTATCGAGAGCCATGAAACACCTCGTGCAAGCCCACACTTGTCTCCTCCAGCTCCATAATTATTTTTCCTGCCGCTTACTGAGTGGCGGCAGGTGGGATCTGGGGACAGCTGGAGAGGTGATTGGCTGGCCGTCATGACTGAAGAATGAACAAGTGTTTTAAGTGCAGACAAGCGGCTGAGCCCTTTACGACATCAAGTGAAGGAGAGAGACAGAGGAACGAAGTGACAGGAAGAGTCTTCAGCAGAGTCGGTGAGGTCACAAAGGGGAAAGTGAATCATCTCTATGCTTGTTTAATGTGTTACATAGGTAGTGTCATAAGTTTGTGATAAAGGGAGGAGGCCGAGCACTGGGTGAAAGGTTTACTGAGGGGTCAAAGGCTGACAACCGAGTTAATGGGAATCTTCACTTTGCAATATTATTTAAGGTGGAATGTTGCACAAAAGGGAAACTGACTTATAGAATCAGGATCAAGTGAAACATGTGCTGTGCACTGCAGATAGTGTGTCATCGAGAAACAATTTATTCAACCATCAAATGTTAGTCCTTCTATTCTACTGCTCTAAAGATGCAAAAAGAGCAACACATAGTGCTCACATAATCATTGTCGTTAATTGTGTAGTTTTGGAGAAGAAACTCAAACTCAGAATGTCACTATTTACAATATTAATGAGGTACAAACTCAGAAATATGTATTTTTTCCCTAACTGAATAAACAAGACATTTTCAGAGGAAAATAAGGTCCCCAGAACACTGTTTGAAGCCAGAAAGGTTCTGGCTTTGTCTATTGAGTTTGTTTTGCGACAAAGATCAGCCAATGAAGATCTTTCTCTTCAAATTAAAACTTCTTCCCAAAAACTAGCGAGTGCACCTTTAATATCAAAACGTCCCAAAAATACATCTCTGAATGAAAAATGCTCAGATTCAGAAGTTCCAGTCGATTGTGCGCATGGAGATGTGCCTTGAGTTGAACAGTCTACGTAGAGAGATGTCATGTGGCGTGTTGAAACCTTCCTGAGGGCAGGGTTTCTATTTATCTAGAAAGAGGAAGTAATTCATAGAAGTATTATGCAAGCCAAACCTTCTGCCACAATGCTGTTTCCCTTGTGTCAGTGAGCAGTGCACCAATATGTGGGGGAAAAAAACCTGTGGCAGGAATTTGAGTGACAGTGACAAAAGCCTGTCAGATACGAGGGCTGGATGAATGTAGTTGGTGCTCACTGACGTGAAACCTGGGTTGCCCTGCTTTACTGTAAGAACCTGTTGCCCTCTCCGCAGGGCACGCCGAGACTTCCAGAGATGGAACTGAGCAGCTGGCCTCAAAGTGAGCGGTGCAACTAATAATCTGTCCCTGTGACGGATGAGGTTAGGTGGCTGTCATTTGATCCCTGCTGATCATGCAGGCAGGGGTATATCTGCAGCCCAGGAGAGATGCGTCACTGGTGGCATTTCGTAGGCCTGCGGTCACTGTCACACTCACTGCTCTTGACCGCTCCCCTTTCACACACCTCTCTAATGCCCCTGACTGAGCATGAACTCGCACTCCTCTCTGCACCTTTCAGAACACTATACACCCACTGGTGCTTAAAGGAAAGATCCACCATTACCTGCTCACCCTCAGTTAGGTTTTGCTTTGCCTACAACAATCTGGAGCTTAATATTACAATAACATTGCAGCATTCGGCTAAACAACCGAAGTAGTTGGGGAGTCCCCGAGATCCCGGAGTGATTAGAGAACATGTTATTTACACCCTTTGTGAAACCAAAAATCGTCTGTATCTTCTCCACTGTAGCGACCGAGCTAAAATCGCTGGGTGCATGAGCGTGACAGTATGTCGAGGGTGTAAATGAATGTCTTTTAAAATCAGTTTGGGTTCCAGAGACTTGGATTACCCTGGACGAGCTGTATGGAGGCATTTTATGTTTATTTCCAGTTGTTGTTTTTTTGTTTTCTTACATTTTAAAACAGAAAAACAGATTCAGTGTCTACTTAAGTTATTGAGGAGAATGCTGCAAGGCTGGTTTTGCTGAATTTGACTGAATTTTCATTTGTTGGTGAACTGTTCCTTTAAACTTCATTTACCAGAGTGCTACTGCTGTAGCTCAACAATATCAGAAGCTCCACACGTCCGGCTGTCTTCTTTTAAGAACTAGAAAAACAGGGTTATTTCACTCAGCAGGGTGTATTTATTATTATACCACCACCTTCAAATGTGTTGGCGGATTGCTGGCAGTCGGGAGTTGTGTAGTCAGGTGTAGAGTCTTCAAACACTCCAGAGGAATTAGAGGAATTTGCCCGGGGCATCCCATAAGCAAGTATGGACTCCACCATGCTCTCATTTCCTTCCCAGTTAGCCAGGGCGACCTTTGCAAACTCTGTGAAACCATCCGCTAACTTTTTTAAGAGTAGCCTACTTCATGGCCAAGATGACAGGTGCATATTAAATGCACATTTTTGCTTCCACATATCTCTATGTGGACCCGTGCAGCACAGTCAACACAGTTGAATAAACAATTGCTTATGCATGCATGCAAAAACTTGGATGAAGACCAGCCTTTATTATCAAACAGTCTATCTGCCAAAAGTCCATTCAAATAAATACAAATGAAGCATTTCTTCCTCCTTAATCGTTGTTTTCCTCCACTTTGATGGAGAGATCCAGTCATTGCTTATGTGTGCAATACAACGCATCAACATTACAATTTAGCATGAAATTTCAAAGGACAACAAAACTTGGGGAGGGAGGGAGGGAGAGAGAGAGAGCATGCTATCC
>CAEMYA010002104.1:199188-217863 GCA_903131615.1 Diplodus sargus
ATCGGAATAAAATAACTGTGTTCAACCAAAACAAAACAAAAAAAACGAAGAGCACGCACGTCATCGACCTGTGGTGGATACCCTTAAAGGAATGCTGCTGTCCAAGCTCAATTCTCTGGCCCACATTTCCACCGACATGCCGGCGAAAATCCAGCTCCAAGTTCATCAAGGTTAGACGCCCTTTTTCCACTGTGTTGTCATGGAGGACGGAGCTGCAGCAATGGCTGGCAGCGCGCTTATCGCGGCTCCCCTCTTCCACGCTGCCACTTGACCATTTTCAAGGACGGCAGTTGATTTAAGCCACAATTCAGTGTATTTACAACATAGTGTGTGTGTATATTATGTAGTGATATGTTAGAGTGCCGTCGCTCTGCTGTAGGTGCTGGTGTTTTAGAGCGTGGAGTGGCTCCCGGTGTTCACCGGCTGTGTTTATGTCTGTTGCAGTGAAGGAGAAGGAGCCCTTCGAGAAGCTGTATCAGGTCGGCGCCGTGCTGGGAAGCGGCGGGTTCGGCACTGTCTACTCCGGTACGAGGGTAGCCGACGGAGCTCCGGTTAGTATTCCCTATGTGTTGTTATAGACGACATGTTGAGTTTTGAACCAGCTGCTTTATATTTTGGTTTGCTGTACACGACATTTGACGCGCTCTTTGCTCCTTTGCTAGGTTGCTGTCAAACATGTGGCCAAGGACAGAATCTCCGAATGGGGAGAGCTGGTAAGAAACCATTTATACAACTGTTTTAGTGCTAATATCGATTTAATTAACATGATATTTTATATTAATGAGCTGAATTGCTTTTTTAAAAAATGTAATATTTGGTGTATTTGATTGAAAAATGTCGTCATTTGATCGTGTTTACATGCAACAAATACTGATGTTTGTCATGGTCTCTTCAGCCTAATGGCTCCCGGGTCCCGATGGAGATCGTGTTGTTGAAGAAGGTCGGGACGGGCTTCCGTGGCGTTATCAAAATGCTGGACTGGTTCGAGCGTCCGGACAGCTTCATCATCGTGATGGAGAGACCCGAGAACGTCAAGGACCTGTTTGACTTCATCACGGAGAAAGGTGCCTTACCGGAGGAGCTGGCGCGGAGCTTTTTCCGCCAGGTGCTGGAGGCCGTGCGGCACTGCCACAACTGCGGGGTGGTGCACCGGGACATCAAGGACGAGAACATCCTCATCGACCTCCGCACCGGAGAGATGAAGCTCATCGACTTCGGATCCGGAGCCTTATTGAAAGACACCATTTACACAGACTTTGATGGTGAGTCATCAATACAACGCATTTGAAAATGGCTTTATTGTCATTATAAGCCTATTATTTTATTGGATTTTTTTTTTTAAAGTCATAGCTATTTAAGCAACCCTGTGCGCCTCTTTGGTCTTATGATTCGTGCCCGCGGACACCAGCAGGAATCCGGGGTTGTGTAATTCCCCACCCCCCGCCACACACACACACACACACACACAGAGCAGCCTTATAATACATGCCGAGCAGCATTGACTTTGCTTTGGCGCCCCCCATTGGAGGGAAGTGGCATTTTTACAACTCAAAGTTTGTAAACAAAGTCACATGTCTGCTCACCCCTCCCACACACACACACACACACACACCGCCTGTCACACTCCCTGGCACCTGAGCCCAGATAATACCCTCAGAGACAGGCTCAGCTGATAAATCTGCATACTTTTGTTTATCATTTAACTTTGTACTGAGTGCTTTCGTTTTCAATTTGACTAAACGATATTTGATAGTCAGTTACAGGAGGCTGCACCACTGCCTCTGTATTTCTTTCTTGTGATTGTGTGTGTGTGTGTGATAAATTGGTTCACAGTTTCTAAAGGTGTGGTTTTCTTTTTCTTTCCTCCTCCCTGACAGGCACAAGAGTGTACAGCCCGCCAGAGTGGATCAAATATCACCGCTATCACGGTCGCTCTGCCACAGTTTGGTCCCTGGGTGTCCTGCTGTACGACATGGTGTGTGGTGACATCCCATTTGAACACGATGAGGAGATCACAAGAGGGCAGGTCCTCTTCCGGAGGAGAGTCTCCACAGGTAAATTCACATTGCAGTGCATGTATGAGGTTTTTCACCACTTTCGTAATATTTCATAAACAGATTAGTGCTCCAGACTTATTGGTTCTCCTCCTCCCCCTCCTCCAGAATGCCAGCAGCTGATCAAGTGGTGTCTGTCCCTGCGGCCAGCTGACCGCCCATCCTTCGAGGACATTATCAACCACTCGTGGATGCAGAGCACGTCCTCCTCTGTAGTCCCAACCACAGTGCAGACAGAGAAGACGACCACAGAGATCAGGCTGCACAGCATCGGCCACGAGCCCACCGCCTTCATCCCCACCCCCGTGGCCGCGGCTCGGTGATGGAGGTTCGCTCCGGTCTGAACCAGACCCTACAGAAACAAGAGACTATCACAAATAGACTTGCGTAACAGACTTGAAGCAGGGAAGAGGATGGGGTGGGCCCTGCACAAAGGTGTAAAGGACTACACCCAGAGAAGGTCGATGTCATAAAAAAACATCTCATGGCTTCAACCTGGCAGGCCACACCCTCTCCACCCTCATCACCCCAAATACTTGATTCTCCCAGCCGCCGACATTGTCGATGTCAGATCACCATCCTGGCTGGACTATGATCCAAGGCAACGAGTGTTAATCAGCGTGTGGGGGGGTGCTCTGTGTGCACAGGCACCTGCGTTGAGCAAATACAGAACGTGCTCTCACTGTTCTGCTGAATGGCCAGCGGTCAGTCTGAGTTATGTAACCTCTCGCTACACTGTACTCTACTCTCCCTCCATTCTGTTTGAGTCGGTAGAGTAGATGCGTAAGCGAACAGTGAGGTGATTTTCAAAAAGTGCCTTCTGTGAGATTGTTGGGGGACCTGAAAATACTTGAATTTGTGAAAGCGAAAAAGGCGCTAGATCTCAACTGCCTTTCTGCTCCTTACTCTGTACAAGGCTTTATATTGTTTATCGCTGTTTTATTTTCCTCTCATGGGCCTAGATCAGTAAAGCCTATGCCATTTACAACCACTACTATCACTACTACTACTACTACTCCTATGTCATTAGCAACCAGACAACCTCATAGCTCCGGCAGCAACCTGTGCAAACAAATCATAAAGACAGCAACACTGGACTTACCTCGCTCTCTTTACTACAGCATCCACCTCTACTCTACAACCTCCGCTTCCTCCTCTTCTTATGTTGTACTGTAAACAAACAAAAGGCTTAGGCGACCGCTCTTTCACACCCACCTGAATGCACACCACAATGCAAACCATACCGAAATACAACATCCTCTGCTCTTTTTTTGTTTGTTTTTTTGTTATGTTTAAACAGTGCCTCACACAGGTCTTAAAATTGGGTGGAGACAAGAATTGTAAATAATATTTATTATTGCTGTGGCTTCTTTCTCACACTAAGTGAGTACAGAATTTATTTATTTATTTATGAGAGAATTTTGGCTGTATGTATTTCATTCCACAGTCAGTGAAGGGCCCACAGATTATTTAAAAGATAAACAAAGATGAGATGATTTTTTTTTTCTTACCATATTTATGGCTTGAAATTTTAAGAAAGAGCAGATGTGTGTGTGTTTGTGTATGTAATGTAAATAACGTTGTAAATAGACCCGAAAGCACTTCCATCTTAATGTATGTAAACAATGAACGTCTACTGGTGGTAACTGGTTTTGTTACGCTGTCGTCTGCTGTGGGAACAAGTGAATTCTGAATGTTGGATGTTTGTGTGTGTGAATGTATTTGTGTGTGTGTGTGTGTGTGTGTGTGTGTGTGTGTGTGTGAGAATGAGAAACTTCTGGTTTCATGATTGCAGCTTGGATTGTTGTTTTTCTCATCCATTCAAATTAGAATTGTAAATTATGTTAGAAACTATTTTTATACAATTTCAATAAATATTTTTTTAACTATGACACTTGACTGCTTTTTACATTGCTTCAACACAGTCATGTTATAAACGTACTGTTGGTGCCACAACACACTTTATATCAAGGTGAAACCTACATCTATCAAAGCAGACAACAGGTGTGCTAGTAAACAGAATTTATTCATAAAAAGATGTTACACAGAACAGTGGCACTATGTTAGCGCATGTATAGACTAGTGGGTCAGAGGGAGCAGGCTTCCTGTTTGACGTCTCTGTAGAACAGCAGCGCATACGGAGAGAAGAGATGAAGAGATAAGACAGGCTAGCATCTACTCTTATCTTCTCATCTACCCTCTGTGTCTGCAGGGTGCTTTCACACATAGAGGGGAAAAACAAGTTCAAATCCCAGCACTGACTTTCTACTTCAAACCGATATATTTAAGAATGGCAAACACATTCATACATCATATGATCTCTTGAATCAGGAATAAAAGTTGTTTATCCAGTTATTTATGTGAAAGTCCACACATGCAGGAACAGAGGACAGAGCACATCCTTACGAGTGTTTTAATGGACAATTCTCAATGTTTCCCTGAAGTATGAACATGTAGCCATACACTGTATGTTCTGTATTTTGTATCCTCATTTAAGCGCTGGTTGCTCCTCAGCAGTGTTTGGCAAGTTGCTCAGGGATTGTAATGTGTTACTCTTTACTTATTGCTCCCTTAAAAAGTAATGTTATCACGTTACTTCTCATTTGGCATCAAAAGTCATTAGCTACTTGTAACATTACCATGTTACATTTACATGGGTAACATCTCCACATTACAGCTTGCCCTCCAACAAGCGTAGCGTCACTCCACAACTGTGTCCTCAACTGAAATCCTGTTGCTGTTGTTAGCTGGAGTGCATGCTGCTTGTAGAGGCCTGGCACTGGCAGCAGAGGCCTCAGGCTGCATTACTTAGTATAATATTACAGTTATTTAGCATAGCAACTGTAATGTTATTACTGATCTAACTTGAATATATTATTGAGTCATGCATTGCCTAACACTGTTCATCAGTGCTGGAAAGTGACTACATTTCTCTTTATTTAGTTCTTTATTTCGCTACAATTTGGAGTTACATTTGATGCTTCTTGATTCTACTGAACTACTTTTCAGAGACCAATACTTTACTTTTTCACCCGGCTTCATGTACAGTACGTGACACAAACATGATAGTTGTATGTAAAATATTTATTTTACATTCAAAAGATGTCATCCCTAATAAAAGAAAAACATATGTATATTATTAATCCTTTGAATAAGCCAGCAGCACAGATCAGTTGACCTTTTAGAGGGCCCCAGTGCAGAAAAATAGTTGTGTGCTCCTAGTCTGAGTACCTACGACACAGACACCTATGTAAGCCTATGTCTGTGCATTACTATCTCTATCTTCAATCACAATATTGAAATCCTACATCGGCAAAAGTAATCCATTATTGCATACAAAGTACTTTTAGTTTTGATGTGTTAAGTACTTGTTGTTGTAAAACGTTTATATGCAAGACATTTACTTGTTCTTGCGTAAAAGGTGACAGTGTAAGAACTTATACACTGTATTTCTACACTGATAATAGCAATTCTTTTACTTAAATGTACCACAGGGAATTTTTCCAATTCACTTTATTGCCTCTGCCAAGGAGGTTGTGTTTTTACCCACGTTTGTTGGTTGGTTTGAGACCCCGCTAACTTCTGGTGCAGATCCTGATAAAGGGACGGATCCAGGATTTTTTTTTTTTTTCACTTTCTTTAACACTGTGAGGCAGGGTGTTTTTAAACATGTTTTGTTCATTTCTCAGGGAATAATGTATGGATTTTGATGGCATGTTTAGCAGGCTGGTATCTATGAGCGAGCACAATAGGGGACTGATGGGCCGAGGCAATGCACAAGTGAAGACCTTTCTCCTCACAGCATCAGTTATAAACTAATAGTAATCATCCTCTGCTGATTCACAGCTGTAATGTTACCACTGCTTGTCTTCATGGGTTCAACCCAACTAACAGGCTGCAGGTGCTCCTGTGGGTTAATGTAGACATTGCTAGTGAGCAGCAGGCAGCAGCCTATCACAGATCTGCTCCTTTGGACAGATAAGAGTTGTAGGTTTAATCAGTTGTGAAGCTCCCATGGGACCCCTGGCCTCACCGCTAATCTTCCTTCCAGACAGCGCTGCTGGGACCCCAACTCCAGCAAAAACGATTTACACAACAGCAAATTACATGGAGGTTGGAAGCACCGCTGCTCCCATCAGCCCCAGTTAGTGCCTGTCAGGTGGAGACAATGTGTGTTTACCCACTGTGATTTGGATGGATGGATGGCGACGGAAATAAAAGCATGGGAGCCATAACGCCTCCATTGCACCCTGTCTCTTAAGCATCTGCAGGTCCCCTCACCTCTATTTTAGCAGCTTTCAGCACATTAATTAAGTTTCACAGCCTGTCATTTTACTGTTTTGATTCACGCTCTCAGCTCTCATAGCGTTGTTTTTTCTGGATGCAACAGGTAGCTTTTGTGACAAGCTCTAAAATCTGACTGCACACTGCCTGTACTCGGCAACAAACAGCTTTGCCACAGCTGGCTACTAGCACCTGCTTTTTTGTGTGTGGAAGTGGAATAATTCATGTATTTTGATGAAAAAATCTGCCTTATTATGGTGGCTGGTATCAATGAGTAAGTATAATTTTATACAGATCCTAATAAAAACCCAGATATAGCAGTCTGTATAGAGTTATGGTGTAATGTAATTTGTGCGTTTTGTGTGTGTGTGTGTGTGTGTGTGTGTGTGTTTGTGTGTGTGTGTGTGTGTGTGTGTGTGTGTGTGTGTGTGTAGCTCAGGAAATTACAAAAACATTTTCGTTATACAATCTTGCATTGTATGTTGAATGTCGTGAAATTCTCTTAATGTCACATTCATGGTCCCCAGAGGATGAATCCCGCTGGCTTTGATTGTGGTTTGTGGTTTTGAGTTAAATGTCTCGATAACCATTGAATGAATTGTCATAAAATGTGCATCACACAGTCATGCTTCCTTTCAGGGGTTATATTTTATGATCACCTTTTTCTTTCTTTCTTTCTTTCTTTCTTTCTTTCTTTCTTTCTTTCTTTCTTTCTTTTTTTTTTAAATCTAGCACCATCACCAGGTCATAGTTTTCTCTTGCTCCCATACTTTGGTTAACAAGCGGTACCTGAAAACTCATAACATTTCCATCAGCATCTGTTGTACCTTTAGTTTTTGCACTAATTAGCAAATGGTTCTCTCTAAGATGGCTATCTTACTGTTGGTTAACATTTCCTGCTAAACATCATTATGCCAAATTCACACTCTGAGCATGTGTCTGGGCCTCAGTGCAGCATCACAGAGCTGCTAGTGTGGTCATAGAATCTTGTTAAAACACAATGGGTTTCTCTAGCCCTTTTTAGACAGAAACGGCGGCACATTTGCTCCGAGGTAAGGGCGGCAATGTGCTGCCCTGTCTCTCTAAAACGGAGGCATAATAATTCCTCCTTTTCGGCCGTCCTGTTGCTCATCTCGACCATCTTAGCCAAATTGGCGGCTTGCTGCCCAGTATAAAAACGGCTTCTGTCTACACTTATTCCAAGTGATCTTTCTCTTTTTGTGCACTCAATCTTGAACAGACATAAAGAGCAACTGCTTTTAATTACTTCTCTGTCTTGTTATGTTGCAGAAGGGTTTTCCGTTAAGGCCGAGCTGCATGGGTGACACATGGTTAATTAAGGCTTACATCACTCATTTGTAATAAAGGGTTTAAGCCAAGATCATCCCAAGGGTTTTACTAATGCCACTCCACTGGTGCACATTCACTCGCACAGTCAACCTCCGAGGGTCACACTCCTTTAGACCCTTCTAATTCAACGGCCTATCCCCGATATCTGTTTCCCCAATCAACTTCTGCAAGCCTTTGGACTGTCTGTAAACCTTTATCCTTCAAAGATTCAAAGGTGAAGAAGATCTATGTTTCAGTTCACAGATATAGCAAATCAGAGTCCTGCAGTGGCTTCATTCAACTCACTGTATGCATTTTTGGATCAGATAATATTAGACAGAGACCATCAAAGGAAACCTGCCCTAAAATGTCATCCTGCCAACATGAATTTAAATTGTAGTGTCAGTCTTCAGTGATCCTTTTCATCTGTTGCTGGCTTTCTTCTGCAGGTACTCAGACAACATGCATTTTCCCTGAAGAGATTACAGCGTATCAGAGAGCACAGGTAGTTTCCGCGAATGACACCACCATTCATTTCCCCAGACATTCTAAGAACCACACGCCACATCAACTCTATGCATGTCGGCTTGTGCTGTTGTGAACGGCCTCAAATACAGCCAAACAGTTCTGTTCTTCCAAAGGTCTGAAGTGTTCTTGGCTGGAAAGTGGAACTCATTCATTCATACTGTAGTTATAGTGTAATATGAGGTACATGTATTAGTTATGTTTCTCTATATAATTGTCATGTTTCATAGTTTAACGCACATTTTTTTACATTTATATTCTATATCTTTATTATTTTTTAGAAACTGCTATTTCGTATTAACTTTTCTCTATTTTATATTTTCTTACAAATTCTCTAAGCTGTAACGTAGCCCGATTTCTCCCACGCAGATCAATACATTACTTCTGATTCTGATTTAGTATTTCTATATTAATGTACCAAATGACAATGTGAAAACAATGTAACAAAGTGGTCAGTTGTGGTGAACCAAGCACTTGAATTAGCACTTGAATCTGCAGCTTCCCTCAGCTTTATGAGGTTTGATATTGAGTATCAGCTCATTGTTTGACTGTTAGTCTGCAACTTCACCGCAGCAGGCAGCTGTTTTCAGTTAAAGCCCTTGGAAACCCCGCTGTACACTACCTGCATCTCCAAACAGCAGACAGACAATGTTAGTGACTAACTGTTGAACACAAGGCCACAGCCAGCAGCCAGTTAGGTGATAAAACATAACCGAATAAACAAGCTGGAAATAAATAAGGAAAATAAGGCCTCAGAACACTGTCTGAAGCAAGAAAGGTGGCAGGGTCCGCCACGTATAAACAAAGTAAACCGGTATGATACTGTGTTGTCCTTTAAGGTTAGTTTGTTTGTTCAGTCATGAAAACAAAAAAACTTTGTTCATTTAGTTTGTTTCGGCAGAAAATCTAACAATGAAGATATTTCTCTTCAGATTTAAATGTCTTCCCCAAATTTACAGAGTGCACCTTTAACACTTGATATCTTGCTTGTTTGATTTCTTCTATAACAGAGGTGTAAAAATGAGTTGCAGCTTCATCAACCCATCTGGCAGCTGCAACTGACACAAGAATGGTATTTATCCTCATCTGTCTTATCATTCAGTAAAAAGTGAATAAGCCTATCCCTGTGTGCATTTGAGGCAGTTGTATGAGGACGCTGTAGTGATGTGTTTTGTCCTATTGTTCATACTACCACTGTTTGTTGACCCCAGTTTTCCCTGCACATGGTGAAGGACTAATCATGCAAACTGTCAGAGTTTGGTATTTGCATGGACCTTCCTGGTGAGTCACTCTCTCCCCCCCCCAGTTCATTTGACTGCCTTAGTTCAACACTGAGTCATCACCAAGCAGGACAGAGTGAAACAGCAGCCAGAGACGTTTTAGAACAACACCGTCTATGTTTAGCTCCCAGAGGTGAAGACGCATTGATAACTCAACTTGTGTCTCCTTGAGCAGGCCCGCTGTGTGATAATGAGTCAGTGAGTGTGTCACCTGTTTTGATCACATTACAGATGCCCTGCTGCCTTATGTTCTCCTCCTCTGTGCTTTGCTCACCCTCAGCAGGTGTTATTGACCAGAGACTTCTACGTTACATCACCAATAACAGCTGACTGGCTCGGCTTTGACTGGTTCCCGTAAGTGCTGTACTGCACCTTCTATTGAGAAAGACAGAGAAACCCCGGCTGTTGCATTATGACCCTCTTCCCTGTTCCAACTGTACGGTACAGCCGGAACTGTTGGGTAACATTGCCAGGAACTTCCTGCAACCCACAATCACAGGGACACAGGATTATATTATTTTCTGGTTAAAATTCATAGTGTAAGATTTAAGTACACATATATTTATTATCTTTATTATACTACTGAGACCCTTTCACTGACCTACAATCACTTATGCATCTCTGACCTAAGCGCGCCGGAGTGGGCACCAGATATTAAGCCGGCAATTGGCCAATGCAACTGGTAGCCTCCAAGTTAATATGGCTGTAATTGCTCCTTTAAAAACATTCACTCAAGTACGGTACCTAGGTGAGTATATTACCTGAGTATTATATATTTCTCTCACATCTCAAAGGGGAAATACTGCGCAGACACATAAAATGCACTCAGATCATATTATATGAGCACAGAATCTGATTCATTACTTTGGTTCCTCAGGTTGAGTTCTGTGAGCCAGCTCATATACGGGACCACTCCACAAGGTTTCAGGTGTGGCTTTTGGTGAGAGAGTATTCAACACTCTTCCTTTTGACACTTTAAGAACATTTTTTAGGAAAGTGTATTCTAGCTTTTGATTGTAATCAAAAGTATTTATACATTTCTAAAGGATGTAAACATTTCTTACCACACTGCCCGATCCTTCACTTTGAAGCTGCACTATTTAGTCTCGGTAAAAAAATCTTGAGAGAAGAAAAAGCTTCACTGGCTCTGTTTGTGACTGATTAAACCAGCTGTCCTCAAAGAGCAGCCAACTTCATACTGTTTCACTTCAGTTTCATTTGCAGGACCCTCCCAGGTAGCCCCCTTTCTGGCTTCTTCTGGGAACCATATTCCCCTCTGAGGACAGCCTTTTTATTCAGTTCTGGAAATATAGTTTCTGTTATGACCTAATTAATATTGTAAATGTAAATATCAATCTGGGTCATTTTAAAGAGACAGATGAAAGAAAGATTGGTGGGAACTGAGGGCACGAAGAGAGACATCCTGCCTTTTAGTCACTTATATGAGCCAAGCTCCAAAAAACCCTGGATCATATATTTCTCTTAATTCAACTTAGTATTGTATTTCATTGGATCCTCTCTGACCGACATTTATCAAACTCCAAGTTTAATCATTAAACCTATTATACAAGAAGTACTCTGGTCTTCTTTCTCTATAAAAACTGGTGGACTTCTCCTTTAACTTCACACATATTACCCATAAACCAATCGTCAGTAAAGTGAGGAGCACCTAAATGTCCTCATCTTGGAGAATTTCCCCCGTCTGTCTGTCTTCATGAGGTCACTTTAACCTCATAAAGGCAGAAGTACAGGAATACACACAGTCTCACACACACACAGTCTCACACACACACACACACACACACACACACTTGAGTGAGTAATGGATGGTGGGCAGCCAGTGTCGGTGTCACTTGTTCCAGCAGAAAGGAGGGTACAATGCTCCAGGAAAAGGTCGAGATGAACTGCCTCCTCATACAGCAACACAGTGTTCCACATGTCACGGCTCGGCTTCGACCTGGCCCGTCTTCACTGCTTGTCCAAAAGTATATTCACTGTCTGTGTGTGTGTGTCTGTGTGTGTGTGGTCGGTTGTGGGGGGGGGGGATTCGGGCACCAGACTGTCGGGGCAGCCTGACTGCTATTCTCAGTCAAATTTAGCCTTTAAGGATCGTTTGTCTGTTGCCAGATTGAAAAAGTGACTTTCCACAGATCAGGAGCTCACAGTTTCCATCTCTTCACAGGGGAGTGAGTCACACATAATGTAGTGGTGAAGGTGGGTAAAACATTGGCCTCCAGCTGCTCATCAACACAGGGAAACAGCAACCTAAACCTCAATTCATCCTGTCTCCTTTATGTTATCATGTACACATCCCGTCTTTATTATGGAAGTAACAATTGGTAATTTAAAGTATATACGGATGTTATACTTGCCTCCTTCTGGAGCCACTCTGACATATTATGCATTCACCCCAAATACAGAAATAGCCATGCAACAATGGGCAGGTCCCCAAATTGGCCAAATTGTAGTAAATAATTGGAATGGTAATACCGCATTCAAATCCTGTCTGAGTGAAGAAAGTAGCCCGCCCAGTCTCTCAGCAAAGCGTGTAATAGACCCGCCAATCCACACAATTCAGCGTGAGTGTGAAGGTTTAGCTTGCTGAGACGCAAAAAGTACACCCATAAGAAATAGCAGTACCAGCATGAGGGGCGACAACCACGGGAGCTGTGGAAATATGCAATTCAAAGAGCCAGACAGTCAGCAGTCACCCAAATAAATGTTGGCATTTTATGTTTCTGCAAACCGCTGACACATTCAAACTGTGCGTGTCATGTTTACATTTTTACAGCATGTGTGACATATCTGCCAAGCCAGAGATAAGTGTTGAAGACAAGTGTTTCAACATCTGTAAGCACCGAACCACCGGATATTTTTACAATACTGGGACATATTCAGCCATGTTTGCGGGGACAGAGCCAGGTAACCTGAAGCGTCAGGATATGATGACCTGGGAACGAGACCCAACAATCGACTGTTTTACAGGTTGCACCTTAAAGGAATTCAAAGACTCTCCTCACTTTGTCTATCCGCCTTGCCAGAATCTATCACAGGGTGTGTATTACTTTACCGGGCAAACAAACTGACTGTTGATTAGATCATGGTTCAAAGACAACACAGCAATTATGCACTGTTTTACAGCGCTGTGTCAGTTAGTCCCACCCGGCCGCTGCTTCGTGCATGATCAAACAAATGCCCATAAAAAAGAAAATAGCATTTACCATCAATAAAATAGCGTGTTATCAAAAACTAAAAGAAAAACAGACCAATGCTGTCCATGTGATTTACAAATGGTACATAAGGACCTGTCTATATGTCATACTTTATTAATATCGCAGCATCCCCGAGGTCTTCATTTACAGTGTAAGCTACTGCAGAAGTCATCCCAACCATCTATCTTGAATAGTGTAGCTTTGGCACAGAGTAATCAAGTATTCTCAGAGCACCAGTGATGATGATTGTATTTGCATTGCATTCTGCAGGGAGCGCATCTGTAGATTCCCCCGCAAATAGGACACAGCAGAGTGTGAAATTAATGAAAGGAAAACACGGCAGCAAAGCGTTTGTTCATCAGCCGAGGTTCCCATGGCGGTGTTACTTATTGCCTCATTAAGTAGGAGCGTTTTTTTTTCTTCTCCGTCTTACGCACAAACTCCTCCTGTTCACTTTTAATCTGCATGAGAAGACAGCCGGCAGTCATTCTCCCTCTCGACTTGTAGTCACACGAAGGCAGTTATGCTGTTGACTTTGTTTTCACATTTTTATGAATGACTCAGACTCAGAATGAAAGAGGAAGATGGTGGCCCCACGCCCCACCTCAGGACTCTCTCAACAGCGACGCTGGATCCCACGGGTTGCGGCCATCTGCGTTACACCTCCACGATGAACAAGCCTGGGCATGGAGGGAGTGAGGAGGTTTCGGCTGACGGTTTGAGGATGGTTGGCTGGGCTACACAAACACACAGGCACCGCCATATTGTGCAAGTGTTCCTGTTGCAGCCTTTTCCCATCAAGATTGTCTGTTGAAGTTCCTCAAAAAAAAAAGCCAGAATTGCTGATAAGAGATGGGAACAAGAGTGCATGCACCGTCATTTTGACATTTCAGTTTCTGTGGCGGGAAACTACAGTTCAGTTACTGTGTGCGTTCTCAGTTTTTTTAGCACTTTTGTAAAATATTCTCTTTTTACTCTTTATCGGCTGTTGGTTTGAATTTAAAAGCCTTTGCAAAAAAAAACTGTGTTTATATATTACACTCATTATGATATCACGGTCAAAATAATCACTTCATCATCATGTAATTGCCTCAGTCAGAGCGGACTGGGACAGGGGGTTTAATCAGATCATTTCTTTCTGGTTGGAGAACATACGTATGTTGTTTCTGAACATGGTTGTCCCAATTTGGGTTAACACTAGGTGATGTGAACCAGTTTCCAGAGGGGAGCAGAACATGGTGGTAGCAACAAAAAAACTGCAGCTTGTCGGTTCTCGATGAGCTGCGAAGGTCCTCTGAAGCTGAGATTGCTGCTTAATTAGAATGAAAATTGGCAGAAATGCAAATACTGTTCCAAAGACACAATGTGGGTCCATAATAAATTTGTCATTAATAGGCGGAAGCCATTCGTCTTCCTCTTCATTAAGATTTCCAGAAGGACACAGTGGAAGGACACACTTTGTGCACGTCAAAAACGTTCTGATGAAAAGCTTTGAGGCATCTAAATGCACATGTGTTAGATCAGTTTATTAAACGTCCATGTAAACAGTTCAGTTGGAATCTAATGAGAATGATTTCAAATAGACTGAAGACATATTTTCACATGTTACCACAACTAATGATACCACTTGATATCATTATCTGCAGAGTGCTGCAGGAATGAGTCCTAAAACCTGGAATAATAATTGAGGATTAATGAACTTCCTGTTCCCTCGCCTCAAAGTCAATGAGTTTTTTTCATGTGCTTTCCGTAAAATGTCTCAAATAATGATATTGATTACAGCAGCTTTAACATATTGACAGGGACTTTAATATGGGGCTAGGAGGAAATACATCTGGATCAGGGCCACAGGGGGGAAATAAATATTCAAGCAGCTACCAATGAGCTAAATTCCCCCCCTCTATTCAACAGAAGAAAACAACAGACAGGACAATCGAGCTAAGGAAGAAATCAAGACCTTTGAGCAGACACAAGCCTGTTGAAGCTTCTCACCAAACAAACTTGAACAGCCTCTTCTCTTTTTCTGCCTTAGTTAGAACATTTTCACTGAGTATTTTTCCCAGGCCTGGCTGGGAAGGGTGGGAGTCCGGGAACTGGCTGCGGTAGCTCAGTGGGTCTGTGTTTGTCTCCAGGATGCCTGTTGGGTTTCCACGGTAGTGGGAGTAAGATGTCTGAGCCAGGGGTGACCCTGACTCTCTCTTTGGCCCATTCCCTGAGCAGCTGATAGGCTGTGGGAGGGGGAGGCAGCGGATCCTTGAGTTTGAAAGGTTATGGGAAGGGGAGGTCGAGGAAGCGCAGAAGAATGGATTTGGACAAAATCACTCTAAGAGGGTTCTGCTCTGCATTCATGGCGGTGTGTGTTTGAGTTTATGTAATGACCTCAGCCATGCTTGTCCTCCTTTGTTCTTCTCGCAAAACCATGTCTATTGAACTTCTGTCTTCTCAAATCGTAATTCACTAATTTGCCTCAAAGAGCAGGAGAACGAGAGGATATTAATGACCACTCTTGTGTCTGTGTCGGAGCTGGAGGTAATTAGCTTAGCTTAGCATAGACTGGAAGTAAGGGGAAAAGCCCGGTCACTAGGATATAATGTCAGCAGCTCACAATTCTGTAAGCCACAGATATGCGATCTGTACCAAACACATATGACGTTGACATTGAATGCTAATTAGCCACCCATCGGGAGGTGGAGGGGAAGCCAACAATGCCGCCAACTATCTGACCACGGATTGAGTCACACCACTGGATATTTTTAAGGACACTGGATAATGTTTCCAGATGTTTTTGTGACATTAAAGTTACCACTAATCGCCACAAGCTATTATTCACAGGCAGTCGGAAATCTCCATCTGTAATCCTGGCGACCCAAATAGTTATTGTAAGCCAAAGCTTGATTTTTTCCCTAACCCTAACCAAGTGTTTTTTGTGCCTAACCCTAACCAGAGCATACGATAAAAAAAAGGAATTTCCAATCCAAATAAACATTAGTGCATTCGGATTGAATTTATCTGTGGTTTTGCAGAAATGTACTTAGCTAACATCTATTCTGGTGAAAGGGGGATGCCTAAATGATCAACATCGAAACTTCTCCTTTGACTGAGCCATTCAACTCAACAGAAGTCAATTCTGCTGTTGGTATTTGGTTCCTGACTAGCACAATGAGGTTAGCTGAGGCTACGGGAGTGGCAACAGCCAAAGGGCTAAACAAGCAGGCTCGTGACCAGGTCGACCAGGTCGACCAGGTTCAGTGAATCTCTGTGAGGCTCCTGACTGAGTTCCACCCGAAAACACTAATCATGCTAAGGATCATTGAACCAATTGCCTGATGAACATACAGGAAACAGAGTATGTTAGTTCAGCGAGGAGAGTACACAGAGTGAGGGTGTTTGCTAAAGGTGCCTCTCTTGGCGATTGCTTATCTGCTGAAAACAGGATTTTAACTAACAAGAGCAGAAACGCTTTTCAGCCCTTAAGGAGGATGTCACCAGAAACGGTTCAACAACAGTTAGAGGGTAATGCCTCCCAGATATCCCTCACTCCGACTCTCCATCTCTGTGAGGAGAACCGGTGTAACTTTTCCAGGAGATGCCAGGGGAGCGCCGCATTCCTATTGGCTGACTCACCGGCTTACACATTGTGGCGGTTGCTGCCACATAGCTGAGGGAAAAGGTCAAGCTGCTCTCCATCTTTGTCAGTGAGAAAATAAATGCAGTAACACCAGATGTGGGCCTGAAAATACAGTCACACACACACTGTTTAACGATGACGAAACGCAAAAACACACACATACACACAGACTTATGTACGTGCACAGATCAGTAAGGTGGTGTGAACACAGGTATGTCAGTGGCCTGCCTGTGTATCATGCTTGTTCCTGTTCACATTTCTACACAGTGTGTTGTTTGCTGTGTGTGAGCTGTGTTTTACCGCCTCCTCACACGTTCCTTCAGCTAGAACATATTTTACCAACCTGTTATGACATTATGAAAGAGAACACAGTGTATCGTTGCCCCAAGCTACTACTATTCCCTTTTTGAATAACCCATTGCCAAATCAGATACTGGTATGAAATTTCCTTTCACAATAACCACCAGGTCTGCCAAAAGGTTGCTCACAGTAACACAGTTACACAATGATAATCCAAAGGCCGGGCGGGACGCAGAGACCGACCGCAGTGTGAGTAAGCTGAGAAATGTGATTATCCAGCCCCAAATGTAATTAAAGTTTTCCACCTTTGCACTTTGCCTTTCTTGTCCCTTTATTCCTGTCTGTCTTAACAAATATTTGTCATAACCTCCCCACCCACATGCATTCCCATTAGCCCCTCCCTCTCATACTCACTGCCTTCCCGTAAAGATGCTGCCTCACACACTTCCTCATTCCTGAAAAACCAATAAAGAACACTGATGTGGCAACGCTCAAGCTTCTGCTTGCTAGTACTGGCTCTCAGTGCTTTGATGCTCAGCGAGCGAGCGTTTGGAAATGAGACAAGTGACGTCTGTGAACCTGCATTTCTTCATAGTGTTGTTGTTGCAGATTGTCACTCAGAGGTGTTTTATTCTGTGATGATTTATGATTAGCAATGGTGTATGATGGTGATCCAGATAAAGTAAACCAGTTGTATTGAGATACAATCCAGTGTGTCATACTTACTTCCTGTCAGTGTTGGCCAAGTGGAGGAGGACTCGTAAAGAGGCAGGAGTTTGATCTCCACCCAGTGTTTGGCTTATTAACTCAAGAATAATGTAGTTGTGTATATATATATATATATATATATATATATATGGGTAGGCTATTATTCCTTAGCACATGCTGCCTCCAGTAAAGCATCAGCTAAACTCACTAAGCTAAACAATGACATGCTGAGAAACTTACTGGACACCCCTCCAACAAGATAAACCAAGATTTATTCAGAAAGCCAGTTGGAGTCTCCAACTTCGTGCATGGTAACAACAAGTGGTAATGGAAAGGAATTTGAATGTATTTAGTTAGTTTGAATGTGTGCGGCCAATGTGTGTGTGGTTATTTCATTGATAGATGTAAATGATGTCAGTTTGCATATTGAAAGTAGTAGGATTATTTAATCATTAGCTAGTTGGCATGCTAAACCCCGCGGGCAATATTTTTCTTTCTTCTTTTCATTATTTCTCAGGGAACACTGCATGGATCTCAATGTAAAAAAATCCGACCTCTGGGCGATGGGCTCTCCTGAGAGACATTTTAAATAATATTTTAAATATGTTACTAATGACACTGAAACCACTGGAATTTCTGTTGTCTTTCCCGTCATATGTGGTTTATTTTTTGTTAAAACTTTATTTAAAAGGTTGAAATAAAAAATCAAAGTCTTGATTTGTTCCCGCCTAATTGTAAGAGTTGGAAAGTTGAGCATTTTTGCTAGTTAGCTTGTTTTTATTGATATTCAACTTTATCCAATTTGTAATGTTTCAACAACCATACAAGATATTGTTTAACTTCACAAGTGGTTGTCTGACTTCCACAACCACCAGTCAGATATTGGTAACCTAATCAAAGCTCAATGGCTCAAATTACAAGAGACAGGAGTGCCTACATGATTTTGGTAATATAGTGTAATCATACATTATCAAACACATTTGCAAGTACTCCAGCTGTCCCTGCAAGCCAGCAGCTCAAACGATGACATGTCAGTATGAAGGTGTGTAAATTATTAGCTACATCAAAATCCTGATCAAGTTATGTAACAAGTTTATCAAGTGTGCTGAGGCCAGTGTTGGCAGGCTGACGATGCTGTTGCCCCTTGGCACATTGTCTTGATTTATAAATACATTCATAATACGCTGATTGTTTGCACTCACGCTGACGAGCATTCCCGTTGACCGAGGTGTATGCGCAAAGCACATTTGAAACACCTTCTGTTGCACTCTGTAAACGGCTCATTTTCCAGAAGTGATTAAAATAATGTGATGAATTTCCCGCTCTCACACTGTCGGCGAGTGCAGGCTTTCTGG
>CAEMYA010002104.1:218447-254214 GCA_903131615.1 Diplodus sargus
AATATGTTAACCAGTAACTGGCAGTTTGTGGGATTCTGCTTGATATTTGAATTCATGTTTTATAGTTCTGTTCATGTCATTTTTGACCATGCAGTTACTGCAGATGAGGATCTTGGATGTGGAAGGTCAAAGTTCAGTGCTGAGTAATCGGGTTTGTGTGTCTGCAATGAGTCCTTTTTCTTTTCTGTTTCGGTTTTATTGCTGAAATCTGCTTATGGCAGAAATACTGTCATCATCATTGGAGAAGAAAACTAATGTTTTAGAATAAGAGCAGCAGACTTTGAGACCATCACAGCCTTTTCTCATGCTAGTCCAGCTTGGTTTGAGGCTGCTCCAGGCTAAAGTCTGTACTAGGAAAAAGAAATGGGCAAAATGGGACTCAGGTTGGCAAAACAACGTGAAATTAGAGACTGTTGTGTGGACAGAGGCCTGTCTCCACCACAACATCTCGGATCAGACATTTGCAATTGATAGTTTGACGAACACGAGACAGGATTAGCCAGAGCTAAAAGGCAGTGTCACCCAGCTGTCAAACCTTTAATATGAAGATGCCAACCATATATGATCACTATCTTGTTGCTGCTGCTGATATACTATAATACACTAAATGTTCATGTGTATCTGTATATTAATAACTGAATATATACATTGGGGTGAGGATATGTTTAAATAAGCATCACATATGGGTCACTCCAACAAACCACTCATAATCAGAAAACTATTGTGATGTAATGGAACAAACCTCATGGTGGTGCTCGTGGAAAAGTCAGGGGATCGCATAAGTCAGCACGATGCATCCTCTGAGGAACATGAACGTCAGTCAAATAAGTCTTGAGATATTTTAGTCCAATCATCAAGTCAGTGACACAACACCAGCAGAGGATTTCCTCATTGTACTTTAATTTTAGCTCACAATCACTTCAGTTAGTGACTCAATGGACCTTATTTTAGCACAGCTATGAGTAGCATGCCAGTAATTCTGCCTGTTCCTGGACAGAAGATAAGCCGACGAAATCAGCTGTTGGCTTGAATTGTTGATGTTTGCTTGCATTCAGAGAGGAAAGCCGACAAGGACACCAGGGTAGGAAAGTGGGAGCTGTGGTCTTCATAGAGGATGTTAAAAGCACAGTACAATGAGAGCCAGGGGGCACATGTTTCAGCCACTGACAGCGCTGCTTTTACTTCCAGCTATTCTTGTTAATCGGATGCATCAGTGATTGTTGTGTGGTGACAAACACGCTAATTAATTCTCGAACGCATTTCTATTACAAGAAGCTGTTTCTTCACAACTACACACTCACACGTGTGCAAATATAAATCTTGCTGACGTCACTGCTCCTGAACTTTCCTCTCTGCTGAGCCGGAGCGCTGTGACCCACTTCTATCCTGAGTAGCCCACATCGTGACTCTCTTTCCGTCCTCTGCCTGTGCAACACACACTCTAATCCACACACTCCCTGCTCACACTTAACAGAGAGAGGTCGCTGGCTAAGTGGGCCAGCGCTTGTGTAACTGGCTTATTACACTGCACTTACAATGTTTGGTCTGGAGCTGGATTGTGATTGAGCTGCGCTTTAGGTTTGAAAGAGAATAAATAACAGGGTGTTACTGGTGCCGCTGAATTTCAGGGGAACTGTCACTTTATCCCGACCATACAAATGTAATTAAATGTAAATCAAGAGGAGCGGGTTTCCATCAGCAGCCTGCCTGACGATTTATACGTTCCCACTCTCGCAGTCAAACTGAAAACAATAACAGGGGACCAGACACATTGGTTGAATGCAAAAGTGAAACATGAAGACAGTCACTGAAGTGGCCATCATGTGATGGTGTATGTAGGAAAAGGACTGAGGCGATCCAAATTTGATGAATCTAGGCTCACAGCCAAACTTCACATCCGTAACCTCACATTCACCCTCTCCCCGGGACAACGGCTTACGGGAACAAAACACAGAGGTATTTTTCTTCTGGCAGTAAAACAGAGAATGCTGGAGTGTTTCCTGTGGGAGATTCTCCGGTGCTGACGGCCCGCGCTGACAATGACCCATGTCTCTGTTTGATGACCCGGGACAATTACTGGAATGTGTCACACTTGCGAGTCAGCACCAAAGATTTGTAATCATTCGGGGGAGACAAAAACAGGAGGTGAACAAAAACCGCAAGAAAAATGCGACGCGAAGGCAGGTGTATCAAAGGAAGACAATTGTTATGCTGGCGGCACATTTCTTCTCTGTGTGATTGGCAACATTAGAACTTACTAACCTCCACTCCACCTCCTGATATAAAAGCCAAGTCATACATGTGTGTTCTGAATGCAAAATGATAGGTATAGGTATAGTCTGAACGTGGCACATGGACATGTACAAATGTGAACGTGTCAGCGTTCAGAAAAACTGCCCACAGGAATTCAAAGTCTCCATTAACCTATATGGAAAACACAAAGCTTTCAAAGAATGGGAAATATCATGAGAAAACTGTCCAAAAAATGTCAAAACTTACAAAAAAATGTCAAAAAAACTGATGCACTAACTCCTACACTTAAGCATCAGTTTAGTGCTCAATCACATTTGTTTTGTTCAAGGTAGAAATAAAGACAGCTACACTTCTCAACTTTAGGTCAGTTAGTAAGTCGTGAAATCTTTGTAGATAATGGCTCCATAATTTCTGCATTGCAAGGTTTGAACATTATCATAGCTTTGAAATGTAACCAAGTACATTCGCTCGTACTGTACTCAAAAGCAGCATTCTGAGTTACATGTAAATTACTTGACATTTCCATGTCCTTGTACTGTTTACTTCTCTTCCACAACATGAAGTGAAATATTCTATTTGCTCCACTACATTTATCTGACAGCTAGTTAGTTTTCAGAATAAGATTTTACATTAACAAACAATAAAGTTAGAAAATACCATGCATTGTGAAGATTAGACCAGTGATTTTCAACCTTTTTTTGGCTTGTGACCCCCTCACATTGCTGACAGTGTCTACTTAAGGTGTCATGCCAGAGTTCAGATGTCTTTGTGTTGTTAGCAGCTCCTACAAGTGGGATTCCATCTAGTCATTGAAATAACATTTCAAGACCCAAAGAGGTCAAATAAATTCATATTTGCCAAAAACAAAGATTGGAAGAACTTTACTCACTAATGCATTACTAAATGTAATCAGCAAACTGTTAAATGAGACATGATATGGGACTGTGGCTTGTGCTGCCTTTTTCTAATCTCAAAGCACATGCTCATAGTGTTGACAGGCACAGTACTCAGAATGCACAAGGCTCACAAGAACCCTGTTGCCTTGTTTGCCTCATATGAACTCTGCAGATCTCCTGGTGGGTATATACTGGAAAATAGCTTTGGCTTTATTGCCACCTAGTGTTCAGCCTGTGAAACTACAATTTTAGTTTATCTATTGAGCAGCCATTCGTTGCTCTCTCAGGGCACTGAAATAATAACAATAATAATAATAATAATAATAATAATTATGTAATGATTATCATTATTATTATTATTATTATTATTATTATTATGTGCAGATCACCTCTTGAGGTACAAAGAAATAACTTCAGTAGTGATGTCTGCAATACAGTACATACCTTACCCTGTTGTCTCTTGATACTATGTTGATAATTTTAGCTCAGTTTAATTTTTTTTTTACGTTTTAAACAAAAAAATGCCAGCCATATCTTGCAAATTGCTCCGTCGACCAACACTCTGCATATCATTATCACTTAACTATTTACAATTCAGCTAATAATTTTCACACCGATAGAAAAATAAAAATGTAAAAAATACACGCAAAAAATGTTTCTGTCATCATCGAGTGATCCTCTTCTGAGCACCTTCTCAAAGTTTCTACGGATAACAGGAATAATCCTGCACAGAGAGAGACAGCTGTTTGTCATGCTGAACAAATGTGATACTCGTCATGATCTATATTTCAGTCTTTTGACCTGTTGGACAGCTCTTTCTCCATGCAACGATGACCGATTATGCATGCCATGACATCCTCAAAAAGGAACAGGATTATCGCCCTGCAGAAAGAGAATCAAATTTATCAGTGATTTGTTATCATTCAGTCAGTGATCAAGAGAGCACACAGGTAAACACATTTCTTGACAATGTTTCTTCAGAGCAAACTTGTATGATTCTAAACTCTTAAACAAAATCTTGCTGCTAGAAACAAATCAATGAAATTAACAAAGAACAAGACCAGCAGTCTTTCTTATCATCTTTGTCTTAATTTCCCCACTTGCTTCCTTTTTATATTATCAGAAACCCATCACCCAATGTCGTTATTGTACCTGTATTTGTGTCACTTGATAATTGGGGAAAACAGGAAATTTAGATTGGCCAGACATTTTCAGCATACGTAAGACTGCTGGTAGTATAACAAAGTATTTGGCAGTTCAGGCAGGGTTAAACCGATGGTTTTCATGGCAAACACCATAATATATTGTATATTACATATTAATGCAGATAAATATACATATAGAAAACGCTTTTAAAAACCATGTCATCAGATGACAGCCTATGGGTTCTGACCAGTATGTTCTGCCACTTTTGCTCTTTGTCCCACTGTATAGAGCTAAGTGGTATGGCCTTAAAATAATGTCATTTTTAGGCTGTATTGAAGTACACAATATATACTGCGATATTTTGAAATGTCTGTCCTGTCTTTTGAAAAGCACAACATGAATGTTAGGATTAAGCTTCAAATCAAACTATTTTTGCCAAATAACTCAATATTAGTGTCTTGACAGTATTGTCGGGATAGATATTGATACTTTTTCAAAACATTAGCACAATGAGATTTATCATAAATAATTATCAGTAATGTTGTTAAAATGACAAAGTGTTAATGGTAAGTGCTTACACACTCTGCATTCAAATGTAATTAATAGGGCTGTCAGGCGATTAAAAAAATTAATCTAATTAATTACAGGATTTGTAATTATTAATTAATCTAATTAATCGCATTTTAATCTCATATCTGCTAAAGGTACCCAAATAAAGAATTCATATTATAGGACATTACAAAATTGTATTGCATGACTAATCAATTGAATACACTAAGAAGAAAAGAACTTGCCATTCAAAGGGCCGAGCAAAGATGTGTTGCCTCGGTCCCCTGACTCACGTCCATGTCCGTTGTCACCCTGCTTTGACTAGCGACTAGGGCTGTAACGATACACCAAACTCAGGATTCAGTTTGTATCATGATTTTTGACCCAGTGTTCGATACAAACCTCGATTTTTTTTTTCTTTCTAAATTAAACATTTTATTTATGTAACATTTCAATAACTTATGCATATGATACTTGTCTGATAGTATCAGAGGTGTAGTATTGTGGAGGGCGTGTCTATCTGATGATCTGTTAACTGCACAGATCCCTCACTCAACTTAATACAGAGAAATGTCCCACAAAACAACATTACAGAACCAAACTAAGGTAAGGTAGTAACTGCAACTGTCTTTGGCAACAAGTTAAAAATACCACAGCTGTACGTGGAGCAGTGTCCTTCCTCCTGCCCGTCCTACAGACTCCTCTTCACATTTCTGCCATGCATCTGTCCCCAGCAAAAAAACTTTACCTCACTGAGTGTTTCTGATGAAAAAAAATCTCTGCGGCTGTCAGCCCTCCGGACCAAGAATTCAGTGAACTTTACCCCGGAAGACAGTCTCCGTCAATTTTGATTGACAGGGGAGACACTGGGGAAACCCCTTGAAAACACACACACGTCGTCATCATCATGACGTGAACGTCACGTCTCTTTATTCTATTGGGGAAACCCCTCCATTCCGAAACCCCCCCACTCCGAATTAATCCTAACTTTAACCCACTTCAGAACTGTGTGATTGCAGCTGGAAGTGGACATCAGCACCACGGATAGCGGTGTTTAATTTCGGAACAGCTGTGTTTCTGGGGGAGCATCGGAACAGCTGTGTTTCGGAGTGGGGGTGTTTCGGAATGTAGGGGTTTCACTATGGAGGGGTGTCACAAAACAAAGCTGAAATCGACACAACTTCCAGTCCAGATCAGCCCTATGAGCTGGTAAGGGGGACAGCCCTCCGTTCCGATCTGGACTGGAAGTTGTGTCCATTTCAGCTTCGATACGTGTATCGGCACAGCCCTACTAGCGACACAGGTGGGAAATGACGAACACGTCCGGACAAGTTCCTCGGTGATAGTGCTACAGTGACATGCCACTGCTAAGTAGCCTACGGGTCATTCAATGGGCCAAATTTAAAATGCTTGCGCATTGAATTGCCACTCAGAATCTCAGAATTAATTGCGTTAATTTAAACTAATTTAATTAATTAATCTAATTAACACGTGAAACTGACAGCCCTAGATGTAATACTTCCCATTGGCACTCTTTCATGTGTGGCTGGCTTCTTTTGTTTGATGCAAGAATACTTTCTGGTCACGTACTCCTCGATCCCTTTTTTCATAAAAGGCCAGTAAAAGCTCTCCCTCGCTAGGCTCAGCTGGGTGAGTACTGTTTGCTTGTAGGTGGTGTGAAGGACCAGTTGTTGGTGACCTGCACTCTTTCTGTAGAGAAGGTCATTCTCTATGTGTAGTCTGCTCCACCCTTTTAACAGCCATCTTTGTGTGTGTGTCACTTTTATCTCTGTCATCCTCTGTTAGTGGTGTGTAATTTTCCTTCAGCTCCATAACTTTTCCAATAGCCAGGTCTTTTTTTTGTTCCCTCAACAGCTCATCGTGACTGATTTCCTGCAGAGGCTCAACGTGAGGTTGGCCATGGGATGTTAAGTTGCCACTGAGTTGCCACCCAGGCCACATCTCCCTGTTGTGCTCTCTGGCTTCCCTTCCCATACAGCACCAACCGCTTCCTCCGTGAAGCCATTAAGGTGTCAATGTCCAGGGGGCAGCGTGATAAAGTGTCGGCATCAATGTTGGTTTTGCCTGGCCGGTATTTGATGTCAAAGTGGAAACGGGCAACCCACCGTTGACCCCTTGCATTGAGCTTCTGTGTACTCAGGATATATGTGAGGGGAGAATTGTTTGTGAAGACTGTGAAAAGCGGGGCGTAGAACAGATAATCCCAGAATTTTTTACATACCGCCCACTTCAATACCAGAAATTCAAATTTCCCACTGTGTAGGTGGTAATTTTGTTCCGCTGGTGCTAGTGTGCGTGACCCATATCCAATCACCCTCGATTTCCCTTCCTGGTTCTGATAAAGAACTGCACCAAGACCTTTTGGGAGGCATCGGTGTGGAGTGTGAAGGGGTGGTTAAAATCAGGGTATGCCAACACGGGGGGTTTGGTCAGCCGATCCAAAAGCTGTTCAAGGATCTGATGGTGTTGCATGGTCCACTCTACCGAGGTTTGGGAGGACTGCTGGTGGCATTTTGTTTTTACTTGGGGCGAAGTCCTGCACGTATGTTCGATAACAGCTCAGAAACCCAAGCAACTGCCTGACATCCCCAATTGTCTGTGGTGTCTTGTTTTTCAGTGCCCGCACTGATTCTAGGTTTTTGGGGTCCATTTTTACCCCTTCTTCTGACACCGACTGGCCAACATATCGGACCTCTTTGCGGAAGAGCTCGCATTTCTCCGGCTTCAGCTTTACCCCGTGGCGCTTAAAGGCTTGGAGGACTTTGCGTAACACCTGCACATGCTCATCGAAGGACCTGGAGAAGCACAACACATCGTCGAGGTAAGGGATGCAACATTCATCTCTTAGTGAGTCAAGCATCCCTTCTATGCTCCTTTGGAAAGCAGCTGGTGCATTTGACAACCCAAAGGGTATTCGGACCCACTCGTAGAGCCCCATGGGGTTATGAATGCAGTAAGGTGCCTTGATCCTTCAGCAATAAACCCTTGATGGTAAGCTTTTCCCTGATCCAGGATCGAAAACCAGGCATATCCTCCCAGGGAGTCAGTAAGGTCCTGGATTCTTGGAAGGGGGTGACGGTCTGGCACAGTGTTATTGTTGAGGAGCCGGTAGTCAACACACAGGCGTAAGGATCTATCTTTCTTTCCTACACAGATGACAGGAGCTGCATAAGGCGACTGGGACTTCACAATCCATCCTTTAACTATCAGCTCCTGGATGTACTCCTTAACTTCCCTGTAGAGTGGCTTTGGGATGGATGCGTAGGCCCTCTGAACTGGGATGTCATCCTTAGTCCTGATCTCCATCTGTAGGGAGCGGATGAATCCTTTGTCGTCGCTACTATGGGAGACGGGACAGCATGGCCAGTGACTGCATAGACGCCAAGTTCTTCCTCTAAAAGGCTCAGAAAGAGGTCTCACTGTATAATTGGGGGTGTGAGTGTTAGTCCATCCTTGGTCGATTATGCTCACTTGTGAGCATGAATCAAACAGGACTGTTGCTGGGTAACCACAAATCAACCATGTCAGCAGACTTTTCTTTCCGACTAGGGGTGCCTTGCAGGTGATGGTTACTCTGGCAGGTAAATGTGTGTGGCTTTTATTGTTTATTTTGCTTGGGGTGACTTGTTATTTGATTGGGGATGTGACCTACTCTGCCCTACTAAGGCAAAAGACCTCAACTCTCCAAAGTGTGAAACTGAGAAAAATGACTTTAAAGTTATCTTAATGTCCTGACAATTGAGTTATAGGTATAATATTGTGATTTTTAACAGTTTGTTGTGTGTACCTGTATTAATCTATCTACAATTTTTTTTTTTACTCAAAATTGACCTTTGACCCTTTTTCATGTATGAAACAACATATGAAAATTTAAGATCAATACGTTTTTTTCTGTATGTGACGGGTGGGGCACTAGGGTCTGGGAACCCTGTGCACGCAGCGCAGCAGAGCAGAGCAGAGCAGAATTTTCCCATATAGGGGAACTCTCGTGAGACCTGCCAGAGTCACGTTTATAGCGACAATGTCTATGTGTGTGTATGTATATATACATAATGGGAGTTAATGGTGGTCAACCAGCATTGTAGTTTACATAATTTTAACATACAGACTGTTTCTTTTTCGTGGTGTATTAATATGATTTTCTGTATTGCATTGTATAGTGCCAGAACCCTGGGCAGCCCATACTCCTACCTGTTAGGTGCACAGGTGCCTCGGACCTAGGAGGTAGGATATTGGGCTTGCCAGTACATGTACTAATAATATGGATGAGGATGAGGTTTAATTGCTCAGGGAATTTACTGGTGTTTTTGTATTATTGCAGGCTGAACTGGTGACAACCAGGACCGTGGTCAGCAGGGCAGCCATTGCTCTTTTCCTTGATTTCTGTTTTATAGTTAAACTCAAGTGCCTCACTGTTGTTCAGTTTTTTTTAAGATGTATTTTGAGAGTCTTCATTTAGAGTACCCTTTATTGATGACCGTGCTTGCACCTTCCCTTTGTTAGTGTGTAGTGGTTTTACAAGAGTGTTATATTTTCTATTGAGTGTGCGGCTGTGCGCAATACATAAGTCACAGTTCTAACAGTTTGCAGTGTTATTTTTGTTGAGTGTTGTTATTGCCCCCTCGGTCAATGAAAATTGATACTGGCACACAGTGCTATTTGTTGACTCGCTATTGTTGCTATTTAAATAAAGTTGTTACTTGTTTGTACGCCAAAAAGCCTCTGTCTGTCTCAACTACCCTGTGTGGGGATATTTATTTGGCCACAATAATAGAGTAAAGGTATAAGTGAGTCGGGTCTTCCACCCAATACTTGGGAGTGGCGTTGTCACTTTATTTATTCATTCACAAGTACTATTAGTGTCCTTTGGGTCACATTCGCAAAAGCAGAAAAATGAGCCAACTATCGGGAACGAGGAGCAGACTGGCATGGACCAAGCTAGCATAACAGCCATATTAACAGAGCTACAGTCACTCCGTGCAGAGTTCAGTGGATTTGGCTCCAAATTGGACGGAATAGACGGATGGCTCTGCAAGATGGCTTACTCCATTGAGGCTCTAGAAAATAACATGAATGAGGTGAAGCGGGACATGGCATCCAATATTGCATGGATGGAGGAAGCCGAAACACGCATCATGTCAACAGAAGAGAAGTTGGAGACCAACATGGCGGAGTTTAGTAAAGCTTCAGGATGGATTACATACCTTGAATCCAAAGTCGAAGACATGGAAAATCGCAGTCGGAGAAAGAATTTACGTATGTTTGGACTCAGAGAGAGAGAGGAGGGAAGCCAACAACTGTTGGATTATGTGCAAGAGATGTTGCCGGGCTGGCTGGGTACAGATAAATCCATCATGCTGGAAAGGGCTCACCATACGCTGGGCCCGGCAAAACCGAACCAAGACAAAGCAGTCCTCACACGCTCCAAAGTTCGTGACATCAAACACAATGGAAACGAACTCTCCTTCGCCCAGGACTTCTCTGGCCGCCAGACAATGAGGCAGAGACATGAATTCAACGCAGTCAAGAAGCTGTTGATTGATGCCGGCTCCTTCTGAGGGTTTCAACAAAGTCCATGCAGAATAAGGGTACTCCATAATGGCAAGATTCACCTCTTTTCGTCGCCGAAGGATGCGGAGAAATTTCATTGTGGACTCTGAAGTGACAGCATGGGTTTGTTTACAAACAGAGAACCAGCTGATGCCTGTTGAAGATGCAATGCACGTCAGTGCATGTCGGGTTAATCAGCTGATGTGTCTTGATAGGTCATTACTGTAAATGTTGGAGAAAAGGACTAGAGAAGTTTGGACTGTATGTTCTGTCCAGTGTTACCTTAAATATTGTATAAAGGACCTAGAAGTTTTATGTGTACTGTTACTTGCCTGAGGCTTATGTTCAACAAATTCATGACAATTCTAGGCACAGTGCTTGAAAGGAAAGCACTATTTTCAATTCATTCTTTATTTATTTTACTTATTTTTAAGGAAAATTGAAAAGTTTTAGTTAATTAATTAAATAAACTACAGAATGATGAAAGAACTGTTTTTGGTTTCTGTTATTATCATTGTTATTATTATGCAACTCTGCTCATGTTGTTTGACATGTTCAGTTGCAATAGCCATTCAGTTAGGGGTATTGTTTTGTGGTTTTTCCGACTACGTGGTTTGTGGACATCATTCATGGGTTTACCGGTGAAGCTGCTCCTCAGTTATGTGGATCAGCATTAAGTCCTACGAATGTTACAGGTTTTGGAGGGAGATGAGGGAGAGGGGGGTTCAGGGGTTCACAGTGTTGTGCAGCAGCAGCAGCAGCAGCCTTGTTTTTCTCTTTTCTTTTGAATAAATACGTATGTATCATGACTGTAACTCCTCTAACATAAAAATAACGAGTTGGAATGTCAGGGGGCTTTGGAAAATAACTAAATTAAAACAAGTTATGAGTAGGAATAGACATCTCAGATCTAAAATCATATTTTTGCAGGAAACCCACCTGACAATTGCAGACTTAAAGCACGTACAGAGCAGATGGCCGGGCCAAGTAATACACGCATGTTATAATAATTATGCAAGGGGAGTGCTTATCCTCATTCACCGGACGATTGCAGATTGTTAAAACTATTCAAGATCCAGGTGGAAGATTTGTTATCGTCCAATGCAATATCCTATCAATGACATGGAACCTAGTGAGTATCTATGGTCCCAATGAAGATAACCCCAGTTTCTTTAAGAATATCTTTCTTGACTTGTCTACTATGAACAGATTTTTTTCTCTTAGGAGGGGACATCAATTGTGCTTTAAATCCAACAATAGATTGTTCAATGGGCCGTGACACAGGTAAAACTCAAACTAGAGAATCACTGAAACAGTTTATAGAGGACCTTAACCTAGTGGATGTTTGGAGAGAACGGAATCCCAATAAAAAGCATTATTCCTGTTATTCAAGTACATTTAAGTCACATTCCCGTATCGATTATTTCATTATTTCCAGAGAACTCTTACCGAAGATTAGCGAATGTTGGTATAATGGCATTGTGATAAGTGACCATGCTGCTGTATCACTCAAAATCCACAGCCCACCTAATGGAGATTCCAGGCAAGATGGCTGCAAGACCAAGCTTTTGTTGACACTATTGGTTCTAAAATTAACAACTTCTTTGCACTAAATACTGATGAAACTAGTGCTTGTATCAGATGGGAAGCATTTAAAGCATTCATAAGGGGAGAGATTATTAGTTAGACCAGCTATAAAACAAAACATTACAAAATGGAAATGGAAAATTTGGAAAATCAAATCAAAATATTGGAAAATTACATATATGCAAAAGATGACCCACTAAAACAAAAGCAATTGATTATATTGAGAGCTAAATATAATAAAATGTCCACGGATGAAAGCACCAAAAGTTTAATGTGGTTGAAACAAGGCTATCATGATCAAGGAGAGAAGGCTGGAAAACTTCTAGCCTGGAGAATAAACAAACAACAAACTGATCGAGCAAATAATAGTATTAGGACACCGCAAGGGACCCTAACAATATACCCGCTAGAGATAAATACATGTTTCAAAGATTTTCATGAATCCCTATATAAATCAGAATGCAACCAAGCCTCGGATGCACAGGAAACATTTCTCTATCAGCTTCAGTTTCAGTCATTATCTGATGACATAAAAACTGAGTTGGATAGGAATATCACAACTGAAGAGCTGTCAGAAGCAATCCAAAATACGAATAGTGGTAAGGCACCTGGGCCTGATGGCTTGCCTCTAGAATTTCATAAAGCATTTAAAACTAAATTGGTAGAGCCGCTTCTAAATATGTTTAAAGAATGCTTCCAGGAAGGAACTCTTCCACCCACTATAGACTAGCTGTGATAACCCTCATCCAAAAACCAGAGATTCTGACAATAGTATTGTCTCAAAACCATTCCTGTTAGCTATCGAACCTCTCGCTATGGCCGTCAGGGTCCATGATGGCCTTGCGGGCATCCAGATAGGTGAACAAGAACATAGGATATCTTTGTATGCCGATGATGTCATTCTTTTTCTGACCAGGCTTAAGGATAGTATTCCAAATCTAATTACATAATCCCAAAATGTGGAGAGTTAAACTGCTTGACAGAGATGCCTATGTTGTTTAATGTTCCCCTGCAAGCCAAACTCTGCATCCTAGGTAAATACCCTAAAAATGTGGTCGTCAATTCAAAACAATCAGTTTTGATTGACTTTGGACTTCTTCAAGCTAGAAGACTGATCGCTTTTTTCTGGAAAAATATACAATTGCCCTCTGTAAAGTTATGGTTGAAGGAGATTGCAACGTATCTTGCGTTGGAAAGACTTACATATATTGTTAGAGGGGAAAGAAAACAGTTTGTTAAAGTATGGAAAACTTTTTGGGAATTTTTGGAGAATGAGAATCTTGTAGTAACTTGAGATCTTTTAGTTACCACTGCTGCTGCTTTTGCTGCAAATGTAAAACTCAATAAAATATTGTTTTAAAAAAGCAACAACTATCTGAGCCCAAAATATGGGATACTGAGTCAACAGTATTTCTGAGATGTTGCACTTAAAGCGAAACTCTCGCCAAAAAGCAACTGAGGCTTTATTTGGGATTGAATATGAGTCAAATCTTCGTGTAAAAGCATAATTGCGACGAAAGAGGCACTTTTAAGATTTACCGTAGTCTCGGTTTTGGGCACGTTCATTTTGAACGGGAGAGTTAGGGACATGACAAGCTAGCATCAACATTGCTATTTTTAGAAAAGTAAGAACAGGAAGGACAGGACAGGCAGGAGAGTAATGGTGAACCGCTCTTCAAGCGTGCCTGTCAGGTCGCACTCGGGGATCGACACTTTTTGCCTGCCATGACGGCGACGTGCAGGAGATGCATCAGCTAACATGAGTAGTTCAAAAACCTTCTTTTTCATAAACTATGTGTACACAAACAATGTTCTTAATGCTCGTGTTCATGAGTAGAGACCCTGGTGATGCTACGAGCAAAGTTTCATGTTGTGTCGAGCCTTCTTACTGTTCTAAAAATAGCGATGTTGATGCTAGTGTGTCATGCCCCTAACTCTCCCGTTCAAAATGAACGTGCCCAAGACCGAGACTACGGTAAATCTTAAAAGTGCCTCTTTCGTCCCAATTATGCTTTTACGCGAAGATTTGACTCATATTCAATCCCAAATAAAGCCTTGGTTGCTTTTTGGCGAGAGTTTTGCTTTAAAGAACTATTCAACAACGTGTCAAGCCATATTCGCAGCATCTTACATGCCAATCCCAATTCAGCGATCAGTTTTACAACTGACATTTGGACATCAAATGTGAGCCTGGTGTCCATGCTCAGCCTAACTGCACAGTGGGTGGATGATGATTTCCAATAACATCAAGTCATGCTACAGTGTAGAGATTTTTGGGTCCCACACTGCTGCCAATCTGGCCTTTACCTTCGATAGCATGCTACAACATTGGACTATGAACAGGAGCAGGGTTCATGCGGTGTTGCGAGACAATGCGAGGAACATGGTCAAAGCACTGAACGACGCCAGCTTGGCAATTTTGCCTTGCATGGCGCACTCATTACAGTTGGCTGTGAACGAGGGTTTGCTGTCCAAACGAAGCATTGTTGACACGGTGAAAACTTCGAGGAAAAAACACTCACCACAGGCCTGCTCCCGACTTCATGGTATCCAGGATCAGCTCGGCCAACCGAGGAAATAAAATGCCTGCATCAAGATGTCACCACAAGATGGAACAGCACTTTCTATATGCTGAAATCGCTGATTGAGCAGAGACATGTGCTTGGGGCTTTCGCTCCTCGCAAAAATAGCCAGGGGTGAGGAGCAAGAAATGTTCCCTGACATCAGACACCAGAAGAGAAGTCCCAGAGGAGACGCTGTTCAAGACCACAGCTAATGCACTGGCCCCAGAACTCCTGGAGGAGGCTCAAGTCCCTGATGAGAATCTCCCAGAAACATCAGTAGTGACACCTTCCATCTGGAAAAAAAACCTGTCACTTTCTGGGATTGAGAATATCAAAGTGGAAGGAGAAGGCTTCAAACAGCTCCAGCTATAACTACATATAGTGACATTCACAACACAAACATTAATATGCATTGTTGGAAGGCACGGTGGTATACGACACCCCACCTCACAAAAGGAACCTGCTAGCTAGTTGGTATCCCTCTGTGTGGAGTGTGTATGTGCCCCAATGCCTGTGTGGATCTTCCATGGATGCTCTGTTTTGTCCCACAATTATAATTATAAAGAAAAATGTTAATGAAAATAAAAATAATCAATAATGTTTGGAAAATCACATTTCTGCATTAATATCTTTTTTTAGTAGGATGTAGTATTTGTACAGTCACTTTTGAAAGGACCTGATGTAAAATGTAGGGGTTGTTTTCTTTAGATGGAGCAACATTGTTCCCTACAAGTAGCAGTTTATTTTTTGCACCTGCTCAACAGGTATTTCAAATATCCTGCCCAACAGCAATATTAAATTAATTCACTTATAAAAACACGTATGGGGCAACAAACTGGAAGAGTTATAATCTCGGGAGATTTCGCAACTATGGGCTGGATTTTTTTTAACCCGTTACCTTCTTTATATATTCATACAGCCTATGAGAATAATACCACTGATGTGCTTGATGTGTTTGTGGGCAGGTAACTAAATAAGCAGAGATTTAACATACACAGATATGCAGACAAGAAGTTTATTTTTTAACATGTGGAGCAGTACTCTTTTGGTACAAAGAGTTTGACATTTGGTTCTTAATTCTCCGTCATCATATCTTACATATTTCAGTAAATATGTTTCAACGTTACACAATCACAGTATTAACCCTAGAATGCATCATGGGAGGAGAAGATGATGTATGATGCGTGTGAGTATCCCTGATGATGTGATGGCTCTTTTCAATGCAAATACTATTCTCACTTGCTACTTAGTTCTGATGGTTCAGATTTGCTATTCATTTGTTGTCTTTTGACATAAAAATATTTTTCATCTTAATATCACTACAATGGACGAAAAAATCTTGTCCATAAAAACATATCACAAGAAGATTATTGCTTTTGGATGTTGAGTTATTTTCTCTTAACTTGAAGCAGTTTCAAACTACATATTTTCATGAAAGGTGCAATAAAAATACAAAGAATAATATTCTTGTATTATTTATCTAATATTTAAGTCAATATTTCCGTTTAAAAAGCATCATTAATGTGTATAAATTGATTGCAAATGATTAGGGGCAATTTTTAGCCACTGATTTTGTTAGAGCATTCCAGGGTTAAGAAATCATTGCAACATTTCATAATGTCTGTATGTATAAGATGAATCGATTGTCAGTTGCTTGTCTTATTCATAAAGACAAGCAGCAGTCAGCATAGTTTAAATCAGAATCAGAAATACTTGTAAATGATAAAATAAAAATAGAGAAATCATCAAATAAAGGGGGGGGAAAGCAACAAAAAGCTATCTAAGGGCACTTGATTTTTTCTGTTCTAAACTTTAAGAAGTCAAGAGATTACACTTGTTATTCCTGTTAAACTTGGATTCTACTTTTTGCTACAATTATGATGAATTTTTGCCAAGAGTTCATAAATATAGGTCAACCTGCTATCCAAAACTTTTACAAACTTCGTATTTATTCTAATCAGTATTAGAATACACTGTGTTGAGCTCTGTTTGGATGTTATATATATACTACAAGACGTTTCAAATATGCGTAAGAAACAGTCACTCAAAGTATCTTCACTTCATTTGGGAACCCAACCTAAAATGTTGTAGTCACATAAGTGAACCACAAGATGGCAGCTCACCACCACCATGTGTCCAATGTTGGGCTGCTTTCAATGCAAACTCAAAACAAACACATATCATGTCAGAAGTGATTCAGGAAAATAAATAAAAAAAGCATGACAGGGAGAATTCTGCCCTAATCATGTCAAGGTTTACGTTTATAAATTGATACATCCGAGATAATGTCTTCACAGTTTGCACTGAATGATGAACTGGTCCGTCGTTCCGTCATGTTTCTATTATGTTTTCATTTCTTGTGTTATAAAAGGTGCACTTTGTAGCTTTGGGGAAGAAATTTTAATGTGTTACTTTGTTTGTATTTGGCGGACCCTGCCACTTTTCTAGCTTCAAAAAGTGTTCTGGGGACCTTATTTTCTTCCAAGAGCAGCTTGTACATTCACTTGTGGAAAAAAATAATAATAATATTTCTACGTTTGTATTAAAACCTCATAAATGTTGTAAATATAAAAATTCTGAGTTTGAATTTCTTCTCTAAAGCTACATAGTTCCCCTTTAAGCAGTTACTGGCTTTAAGTGGTTTAAACTTGTTAAAGTTCATCAGTGTATATTTGAGAGCAGCACTCCTTTTGAACAGAATCCTCATGATATCAAAAGCTGATAACACGGCCCTCATAAACCCTTTAGAACCACTGATATTGGTAATGAATGTAAACCAACACCAAGCTACACTAGGATAACCCTAAGAGGTTTGTCTACTGCATCACCTCAGCAGGAGGGATCCTGCAGCAATGAAAGCATCAGAGAGCCTAAACTGACTCCAGTTAATTATATGTGGGTCTCTCACATGTGCTCACCATCATTTCTACACTGTGACACAACCTTGACTTCACTGTTGTTCATTTGAATTCCATTTTCTTGTTGAAAGGCCAGCAGGAATGTAAATTCTCAGACAAGGAGAGGATTGTCCAGTACAGCCACTCCTGCTGCTACACCTCCGTCTGAGTGTTCTGAACTCTTGGTCCTCAGCAGATGACCCACACAGTCGTTCAACACTGTGTCTTTACCTTGTCTGTCAGGAAACAAAGAAAAAATACAGATAATGTTGAATAATGTCACATAAACATGACAAGTTTACAATTAAGAAGCAATAATATCAGTTAGGAGAGTGTCTTCTGGTTTCCTTTTTTGTATAAGAAGACTACCGCCACCTCCTGAAAAGGTATTTCCTCTCATACAGTCACAAAACTTACACGCTATTACAAGCCAGAGGTAGGAGACAGGCTCGTCTTCCTTGCCAAAAATGTGTAAAATAGACAGCAAGCACACACGTGATGTCCTGTACATCTACTAACGTGATGTTTACTATGCAATGCATGCAGATGTTTAATTTAGTTTACATATCTTACATCTCTTATATCTCTACAGGGACACAAAGTACTGTTTGTAAACAAAAGGTACCTTTTTCAAAAAAGTATTGACTGAAAGTTATATTCACACTTTATCAGTTCCAATATGGAAACTGATCTGTTTTTATAAAAACCTGCAATCTGACATGTTAAATTTAAGTTTACAAAAGCATTTTATCAAAATGTTACACATTTTTTCAAGTGAGTTTGAAGGTGCACTGTTTAAAATGGCAGGGCAATTTTGTTTACAATAAAAGAATTAAAATAAAAGCAATGCTTTTACTAATTTCTTTGTCATTTGTAGTTTTTTTTAAGAGGGGAAAAAAACTCTATTAAAATCGAAAATCGAGTTTGGTGTGAAGGCAATTTTTAGGCTATATCACTCAGCCGTAGGCTATAGTCTTCTTGGCAGAGACACAGTCAATTTGAGGTCACACAACAGTCAGCCCACTGAGCAACTAGTTCTTTGATATCTGGTCGGTGTGTCTGGGGCCTTACAGGGGTGTGCTGACATGACGCAGTCATAACCATGACATAGCACCTGACATGACCGTGACGAACTCTTTGAATGTTTATGACTGCTGTGATTTAGTTGTTAGAAAATGTGACATAACCGACTGACTGACACTTAAGAATTGCTTTTCTAAAGTGTCAATACGTAATTTATGTCATTTAACATTTGTAATACGATTCTGAATTAAAGACATCGTTTGGATTTATTTTATCTTTTTATTAGATTACCAGAACAAAATTGACACGCACATGATACCGGGCATGAAAACAAGTTCTGACAATGATGGGAGGCTAGCTTCAAGACACAGAATAACAGTACAGAGATGTTTTTCTTGCCCATTTTGGCTCTGACTTAGCTAAGATGGGCATTTGCCCCAAAAGACTTATGACTCATTTGTTCGCCCCCGCATAGCATGGCTCCGTCTGCTAAATGCCCTTAATGTAAATGTAAATGTACTAGCTCGAAAGATGAACGAGCCGACAAGCTAACGGCAGCCAGCTATAGTTAGCCATTAGCATAGTTAAGATGTCTCAGTGTCTTAATGTCCAAATGGTACCACTGAGACAAAACAAAATCAAAGGACTGTCATGACACTTAAAACGGTCTCATGACCCAATTAACATATGAAGCGATAGTTTCTTCATTCTGATAATTAGGTTTACTATGACGTGTTTATGATAGTAATAGTTATGTTGTCTTGATTAATATCACGTTGTCATAGCAGAGACATCTCAAACAATGTCAATTAATTAAAAACGACATAATGACACTTAATGAAAACAGTCATAAACATTCATAAACAGTCCTTTATGCCATTTCAGGGTAATGACGGTGGCATATCAGTCATAAGAATGCCCCTGCAAATAAAGTGTTTCCATTAAAGCTGCAATACCAGCAGAATCATCAACAACACAAAAAGTAAAAAAAAAAATGTTTCTGGTTTCCACCGACTCCTACAGGAATTATCTGACTCTTGAGCTGCTAAATGCACCACTGTGTTCCCCAGCTAGACACTAACTCATTGGTGCTGGGCAGTTGGTGTAGAGTGGTGAAATGGAGACCGTTTACTGCCGTCTACTGCATCCGAAAATGATGCCTTGAGAGTTCTGAGAGCGACCAAAAACAGTAAAGTTTAGCATACCACTACAATAAGCTGAAATACACTAAAATGCTCTGCACAAAGGAGGAGACTTTTGTGGGCTTGTCACTATGATTTGCATGAAAAAAATACTCATTTGATCAAGTTAGTGTAACTTTAAAGATAAAATGTCCTGAAAGTTAACATGTTCACTGTTTTGCTTTAAAGCTTCAAAGGGGTGGCCCATAATGCCATTTTAATGATCAGATAGCTGGATGATCACATTAGAATTGGTATGAACTTTGCGATGTGCCTCTGTGCAGGCTTCATTTAAGCAATATTACCCGAGAGGGTGTGCTTTAACGTCATTTGAGCACAACAGTGATGGGTTTCCATGGAAACGCATCAAACACATGGAAAACACATGGGGTCTGACTAATAACTGAAACAAAATCAGTCACATCAGTGGACTCATATGTGTAATGGAACGTAGTTTACCACTCCAGCAAATAATCCAACCCTTAGTAACGACCTAGCAACAGAAAGGATTTTCTAGTCCCAGATGAGTGAACTCTGAGCTGACGTTAATGTTTTATTGCGGTCTTCCTGAACTACCTTAAAGTACCAAATAATAGCCAGGGCGTTTGTTTGTTTAAGTCACTTAAGAGACCAGGCGGCAATTTGGTACAGGCGTTTAATTCCTTCCTCACAAAAATCCGGGATGAAAATGTCACAAACTTCACCAGCTTCTCTGTGAATTCTCTGGCATCCTTCTGGAGAATAGCTGTCTTCTGCAAGTGAACATGTTACAGCGGAGGAAACGATTCAACAACCAGCACCTCCCTCCACCAGCCTGACCCTGTTGCTGTCCTCCTTGGACAGCCCTGTTTTATTGCGGTCGACAGAGAAACGTCTAGCGGCTGCTTCTCCCGAGTTTTCCTCTACATATTTTACGGCAGAAAGTTTGAATTTCTAGCCGTACTTTTTTATTTTTTGATCCGGCTCTGACAGTTGCTATGTTGCTTGGCGGAGTAATATTTTGAGTAATGAGTCAGGCGTGCTGTCATGCTGATTTGAGCACGTTCTAAATGTCTTGTTGACCAATCAGATTGCCTGGTCGGAACTACTTGTTGTATAATCTTACATTAGTTACACTGGGCTGAGAAGCTAAAGCTGTAGAGTGGGGGAGGATGAAGGATTACCAAGACCAAGAACCTTCTCTGTACTTATTGGCAGTGAGCATAAAATCAAAACTGACTTCAATAATTCTTCATGTATCCTTTAATAAACCTTGAATTATGCAGCTCTATCTGCTTGTGGTATAGTTCTAATATATATATCAATAATTTCTGAGTTAAAGTTGAATGTGAGTGAACTAGCGTTTAAAGATGACATTCATTCTTCTAAAAATTAAATAGTGATACAATACCTGACATACACTCCAAACACTCCAAGTTCACTGAGACAGTTACTGATTTGGAGTGGAGCATCTCGTCTCAGCAGGTAGTTCTGTACAGGAGCAGGACGGATTTTATCCATCAGAATGTAGGCCGTCCTCTCAGTACTCTCCTTCACTCCCTGCAGGACCTGGCAGATCTCTGATCCATAGATGTTGTTACCTAGAGAAACAAGTGTTAGAAAACTTTCAAGATCTGAACTTGAAAATGTATTCAGGCTTCAAAATCCAATGCCTTTGGGGAGTAGTTCCATATTAGTTAAGTAAGGGATAATGCCCGACGAGGTGTCCATTATCAGGAATTAATGGACGACGCGGAGGCCGAAAAATTCCTGATAATGGACACCTAGAAGGGCATTATCCCGCTTATACCATGGTCACTTGCCAAAGAAAAGAAATTAAGACCATTAATTTATACTTTCATGCGGAAGTTAAGTTAGAGGGGAAATGTACTTTCTGCAGCTTGTGTGTTACAGTCGCCACCTTGTGGTGTTCAGAGGAGAAGGCACTGAAGGACTGACGGACTGCACTCAGTGCTGAAAATAAAATATTCAGATTTGATATGCCAGCTAGCGCATTGATTGAACGGTAAACAGACTATTTGACTGGAACTACTTAGTAGGTGCCCTTATATCAGGGGTTAATGCACACCCTTCAGCCAATCAGAATCGAGTATTCCCCCAGACTATGGTATAAGTAAGGGATAATGCCCGTCGAGGCGGTCGTCCATTAATTCCTGATAATGGACACCTCGAAGGGCATTATCCCGCTTATACCATGGTCACTTGCCAAAGAAAAGAAATTAAGGCCATTAATTTATACTTTCATGCGTTTTACAATCAAAATATAAAGTTTTTCACAAGCCATAACTAAGTTTCCCTGGTAACGCCTGAGGGTTTGACTAATACCTGGAACGATCATAACTCTCCCATAAGGTTCTTATGCAACGGAGACGTTGTTCACTCCTCCAGTAAATAGAACGGACCATAGATACGACTTGGCAACGGGAGATATTCTAGTCCGCTGAGCGATGAGCCAGAAAGCTAACGCCATGCTAGCAAGATTCAAAGTCAATAACATTGCGTACGGTTGACAAACAGTAAATATAATTTGACAGTATGCTAGCTTACAAGACCAGTTAGCTAGCTAGAGTCATGTCATTGTCCCCAAATCAATACCATGATTTTCACGAACAAATGACCGGCCGTGTGCAATGTTACTGTGGCCGCAGCCTGAAGTAGAGAGCTGAACAGCGAACGGGATGTGAGATTACTCGCGTATGAGTAAGTTAGAGGGGAAATGTACTTTCTGCAGCTTGTGTGTTACAGTCGCCACCTTGTGGTGTTCAGAGGAGAAGGCACTGAAGGACTGACGGACTGCACTCAGTGCTGGAAATAAAATATTTAGATTTGATATGCCAGCTAGCGCACTGATTGAACGGTAAACAGACTATTTGACTGGAACTACTTAGTAGGTGTCCGTATATCAGGGGTTAATGCACACCCTTCAGCCAATCAGAATCGAGTATTCCCCCAGACCATGGTATAAAACAACTTATTTGCTCACTTGCCCAGAGTTGGATCAGAGGATCAATACCACTCTAAATTTCACTAATCAACATGTCATGACTCATGTTTAATATGTACTAAAACAGAGCTGTAAAAACAAGACACTAAAGTTTTTCAAGGGTTTGTGTGCCAAACTATTCATTGGCCTTGCACAGTAACTTCCTGCAGTCTTTAGTGGTTGCCTGGCAACCTCACAGTGATGAGAAAATCCCAGGAAGTTGCTACATTTAGATAGAGCCAGGCTGGCTGCTTCTTCTTCTTCTTCCTGCTAAATTACCACTATGACTGTGTCAGCAAAATACATCTGTTTCAACAGCCACTTTGTATAAATGTTCATTTTCTGCTTCTATATTTTGTGATCTACACAAGCACAAGTTAAAACACAAACATGCAGTTTTTTCCACAGAACACAAGGGCAAATGTTATTTGATAAATGATCAATAAGCCTGTTAAGAAAAACCTACAAGTTTACAACTTCTCCTCCCTCAAGGGTTTGTGAGTTGATGTGAAAGTTCATCTGATTTTAGACGTGATGTGAGCTTGAGCCTCGACTTGTAGACTGAAACTGCTCTACGACCTACTGTCCACAAAAGCTGAATACTAAGTTCCAGATGCCTTTTTCAGGTCCACAATATCAATGTGTACATTTCACACTAAATGTTCAGTGCAGTTCAAAGCACTAAATGTGGTGTAAACTTATCATGAAGTTATTGACATTTTATACTCTTAAGAAATGGTGCCCAATATGGCAATGGTTTTAGGTTTTGTCTCTCTTATTGTACCTCCTCCCTCTCGCTGAGGCTTCAGGACAAATTGGTCAGGTGCTGCCAAAGCCATTGCTACCGTTTTGTCACCCTCTGGTCCCTTAAGACAACAACAACAAAGAAGAAACAGAGAAAGAAAACAGGGCAAGAAAAAAAATGTTACAATGCATATGAATTATGAATTTCAGAGCACAAAATATGAATACTTCACCATATTAATCACTTTTTTATTATCCCTGTCTGAGCAGATTGTAACGTGATCTCAGTTGCCTCTAAAGCCTGTGGATGATTTGTTGAAATTGTTTAATGCCGCTTGACAGTGGATTTTGTTTAAGGTCAGGTTTTCCCGACAGTTCAAAGAATGTGACTTTATGCATGTTCTGTTGGGTCTGAATCTGTTTCAGAAGTCAGTGGGCCACATGACATGAAAGCTATTCAGAAAAAAATATATCATTTCTGCATATTAATATTCATGTAAAATAGAGGAAGCACTAACATACAATAAAAAGAGCTGTGTCTCATTCGTCCAGTTTACTAATGTCACATGACATGGAAGATATTGAAAAAACTGCAAATATTTTGTAATAATATATTTATGCTAAGTAATTTAATGACGGTCCCTAAACCAGTTTCCAGCGATCCAGCGCGAGGCCCTAGGAGGTGAGCTAACCGTCCTCCTGCAGCTCAGACTGGGTCAACCTCAGTAAAGTTACGGCTGGACCCGAGTGAATATCCGCCGAATATCCAACCTGAAAACTTCACAGGGTTCGATGAGTCACCTGTTGCAGGATTTCAGTCACTCAACTTAAACGGTGTCTTGTACAAATTATATAAATAGCAGTAATTACAATAATTATCGATTTCAAGATAACTTAGGGTGTAGTGCTTCCACTGTGTGCAACTTAAATTCTCTATTCGCCTGTGATATTAAACCGACAAAAATCATGTCTTTTTTTGCGACGGCGGCTCTGAAAATCCAGCAGAATGCATATAGAGGAAACATCGTAAGAAATACTGCCAAACTGGTGATGTGACCTTTCCTCTTATATCCACAATTTCTTCTCGCGTTGTCGCATTCATTTTCTCCTTTCACTCAACACCGTTCTTTTTGTTAAAGCAGTTATGAGGCACGATGGCGAGACATGTAAGTGCTACTGTGCATGTCACTCAACAGGTTGTTGCTAGGTTACCAAAGAGCGAGTGAGACGAGTTTGTTCATGCCACCAAACTTGCTTAGCTGGGCCGGGGCAGTTCGAGAGGCTAAAGCCATTCCTCTGCCTACACCCCCCAGAATGCATTGCCAGAATGTTCTGGATCGGGGTTTTCTACCTGTTTTTTTTTTCTATTGGAGTTCAGTGAAATTATCGAACTTTCTATCGAATGTATTTTCTATTGATATTGATCACGTGTCTATCGCCCAGCCTTATATTCAACTCTAAACACACTAACTAACTCAAAACACTGAAACAACTGTGTAGGCAAGTGTCATTTTCTCACAATGTCAAGAGTGTAGAGGCCGGTGAACGTTGCTCTGATCTGCTCCACTACTTGCGGCTTGTCAGGGAAGAACTTCTCCAGAACTCCAGGTTTGGCGAGCACCTGCTGTACCTTCTTGGTTCCAGCCAGATGAGTGCTGATATCAGGACACTTTACAGCCAGAGAGCGCTCCATCATCAGACGAGCTTCCCAAGTCTATAATTTAAAAAAACAAAATACAAATGTGTTTCTCTCTTCCTTTTACATCCAGTTCATTTGAATGAGCCTATGATTCAAGACAAATTAATTCAGACCATCAATACATTACAGTGCTGTGTAATAGCATTTTCATACAGAGACCCTAGCAAAACAAACCAAACCAACTACTAAACCTGCAGGTGTACATTCCTGGCAGATTATTTTGTAACATGAATGCTCTATTTCTACTATTTACCTCACGACTGTCTGACTGAAAAATAGAAGGGTAAAATCATTTCTCTTATTATTACCTAGTGCTTACCAGTGTTTTGGTGTCCCTTAAACCTTTAAGCTTATGGATACTCAAATGAAACTTCCATGATCAAATATCGTCTCAACAGTACCTAAAAACTTCAGGACTCCAACACAACCACATCGGCTCAAACACAGAGTCGGTTTCAGACTGAATGCCGACTTAATGTATTTAATGCCTGCTCTCTCTTGGTCAACATTCCCAGCCAAACATTGGGCAGCAGAGCATAAGACAGTTTGTTTTTCTCTGAGTGGGGGCAGGGAACATGTGGCACCGAAGAATAATAAAAGAATAAAATAGAGCGCTGAACGCTGTAGCGCTCATATCATCGATTTTATAAGCTGCTAAAAACATGAGAAACAATGAAAAACATACTATTAGGGTCTGTTCACTAAGCTGTATTTAAAGCTGGGTTGGTAAGTTATTTTAGAAGAATCATAGTTGTATCTGGCAAAAGTCTCTCAACATCCTGACAGCAATCAATAAATCCAATGCTGAGAAAAACACAAGTAAATAGGGTCATTTTAAATGAATGTACATGTTGTACATTTACAGTGGGTTTTCTAAATGCTGCCTATGTGTTGCTAAATTTGCTTGCGTTTTGTCTATTTGCATGCGTTGTTTATTAGGTTGCAGCGTATTTGCCCTTGCTGTTCACCGCATTTTCAAATGGATAAAACTAATCCAAGTTTGTCATATCTGACAACTGAAAAAACTCTGCTTTAATCAAACTGCTTGCATAAACAGGCAATGAATGTTTTTACTCGTGTAGCCTAATTAGAGGACTGATTCGTCTGCCAATTTATGTACAATGAGGGAGAGTGTGTAGCTGCAAAGAAGAAAGAAAATCTGTCTCTTAAAATGTAACTCCGACTGTTTCATTTGGCAAAACTACAAAGTCAGTTTTTATTCCTCTATGTCCATTCCAAACTATAAACTTGGGGATGGAGGTGTCTGCCTAAAATCTTTTTCTATCTTGACTACTAGAACTACTAGAACTACTAGAACTAGTCAAACTACTAGAACAAGAAAATAAGATTAAAGTAAAGACCTTTTCAGAAAGGTAGTTCTGGGGCATATAGCCATTCCTGAAGTACACCACTGCAACCTCTTGGCCATCACTGAAAAGAAAAAAAAGGGATTAGAAACTTATCAAACTGCTGTGTTAAGCATATCATTTTAATGCATGAATTAACCTTTTATATTGATTTAGATTTAAATGACAGAATCAGACTTACACAAACAATCTCTTGTCCTGATCGAGGGACCCTGTCTCACAAACATCATCGAATCGCTTTCTTTTGGTGGGAATGTTTCTGAAACACAGTGACAGAGAGTGTGCTGCTTATTTTCACACCATTCACAATACAAGCCAACAATGTGAATGTCTATTTCTAGCTTATTCCATCTGGTCGGAGACAGCTCCTCGGTACTAACACATACCTCTTCCACAATTCGCACTCAATGTATCGCTGATCAAAGATGTTCCTTTGGCTCTCTTCCACTAAGAACATGACGACTGCTCTGCAATGACAATAGCTCCTGTAAAACACTCTCACATAGCATAGGAACAAATTTGCAACTCAATGTCTGGCACATACATCTCCATCCTGGTTCATGACTGGACAATCAGGTCCATGGAGGTGCATCACCTTCTCAGATTGAAAAAGCCCCAGGTCACATGTTACACTGCTCTAATTGGTTATATTCAACTGTCTATTCAATTTTGGCCTGTGATGGGTGATTTAATCTTGGAAATCAATAATGAACTTCTAGACTCAAACACATTCACTGATTAGTCTGGAGATACTAGGCTCCTGTCTTACTAACTTTAAACAGGCTTTCAGACATTTTGTTATTCTGATAGCCATCAGATCTCACTGGTAATTGTTCTGATCAACACTTAAAAGTAATTACACTGAATTTCTAAAACTCAGAATGAGGCCTTGAAATTAAGTCTGGTGTTTCAAGTGATCTTGAAAAGAAATATGGTTCATGTATACTCACATTTTAATTACACCAACTACATAGTGCCAAGCATATCATATTAGTAGTAAAGGGTATGCTAACATCAGCAGAGACACCACTTGATTTTACTGGATAGACTTGTTGGTTTCCATCCACTCTTAGTTTATTATATTGATTATCTCTCAGGTGAGTTGGTGCTGTAACAGTATCCAGCACTTAATCTCTCAGATAGACGAACAGCGAATGAGTAAAGACATCCACAGGCAATGACATGTAGTTTGATAAGGTTGACTTCAGTGGATGTACTTTATTCCTACCTCTCTGATCCATAGAGCTCCCAGGCTTTGGCAACAGCACTTGCTAGACCAGCTGCAGGGTTGTTGTCTAGGATGCGCTGGCTCTCCTCCAGTCGGCCAGCCATCTTCAGGATTTGTCTGTGGGACACGATGAAGAGTACTTGTAGCTAGGCCTGCACATTTAATCGAAAATAGATCAAAAACGCCATATGGCCAAGTGCATTATCCACTGAGAACCACAGAAGTTGCAATTTTTTAGTAAATGTAAAATGTGCGAACAGCAATGTAATGAAGTACTGTAGTGGTTCAGAGATACAAATCTTGTGATGTGAGAAAACATGTTTGTTTTGTACAGATCCCAACAAGTGTCACATCATCAGGATTTCAATAGTTTTTTTCAGTGACAATCATAGGGCAATAATTGCCAAAACAATCACCATTTTTTTTGGTTTGTTTTGGTACCATAAGGTGCAGCCCAAGTTATAGCAACATTAATCACAGCTTGTGATCTATTATTACATTTTGACTGCACTTGCTCTTACTGTCATTATTAATTTCTCTTGATTTAAGTAACAACAAACTGTAGGCAAGAAATATGTTTTTTCTCAAACACAGTAACAGTAGCTACCCAAAGGGCCAACCAAACTATGTGAAAAGGCTGTCTAAAGGTTAACCAAACCTGACTGACTGAGGCCACTGTTAAGTCCTGGAATGTGACTCAATTTGCATGTAAAATGCTGATAACCAAAGGATGACAGTTTTTCATGTCAGGCTACAAAAATGTCATTATAGATGTTAGTTGCACCACTATCCTCATTATTTTCATCACACTTCAAAACCCCTCACTTTATACATATCACAATGCATGGTTGATATTTTTATCACTGACTTACCGGTGTACATCTGGTGTGCGCGAGGACAGACCTCCAAAACTGGCAGCAAAGGTGTTGATTTCTATCTGCTTCAGAGACGATGACCCATTGTCTCTTTGATCCAGCATGTAGTCAGACCGATTGAGACCCAACACAATAGACTGGGAAGTAGAAAACAATCAGACCCTCTCGATCACTAATGTGAGAAGTTGCAGTTTTGTGTGAGACACTGAGAAGATTTTGTTGGATTTTTGTATCTAGGATTGATATCAATGGTAACAGTTTATTAATCGTATTCACAGTCCTGGACTGGTCACGGAATATTGTTGACTGTTGTTATTCAATGTTTGTACATTTTTGTAAAGCCCCAGGAGTGGTTTTAAGTTTGAGTTAAATAAACAATAGTAGCTGTTCCTGAATGTCGTTTTCCATGCTAATATTTCCATTTTCCTTTGGTAATTCCATTCTGAAAAATTCCCACAAATAACTTTCTTTAGGCCATGGCTAAACCAGATAAATAAACCAGAAACGTAACAGACTGAGTTATCAGTTATCACAACTTGAAAAACACATACCTGAGACCTTCCTTCTTTTAGGATTTGTTGGTGGATCCTGAACAACCTCGCAGTGAAATCATCCACTGCAATGGTGCTATTAACAAGCAATATCACTTTAATAAAATCCCCATGACAAAGTTTTTCATTACTTGCCAAAGATTCAGTCAGAGCATGTCACGGCAACATGATTTTTCAAAGATTTTTTGTCATGCAATGCTATGCTGCTACTTGAAATGAAAAAGCACAGACCTGCCAACCTTGAAGACAAAATGTTGGCGTATGTATGTATGTATGTATATATGAAAACAATTGATGTTTATATGTAGATTATTTTAAAGAAGAATCGATCATGGACAGGATTGGAGTTTATTCATATTTTTAATATAACTAAAATGTTATTTCTAGAGGAGCAACAAATTCATATTTTTCCTGTAATCAAAATGAAGTGCATAAAGAAAACAGGCACAAGTTGGTACCCCTTATTCTCCCAGGACTCTGTCCTCTGCTGAAATCATTTCACTGCCTGCAGGTAACCTTCTGCCAGGAGAGGGAGGAAAGGCTATTTTGTCTCAGCCAGCAGCAGCCAGCACCAACAAGATTTTGTGATAAGGCAATCCGTGCTTAACAGTTAAGACAGCTTTTTCTTGGCTTGTTCGTAACAATGTACAGAGCTTGCACACTTTACAGACAGACCAGATTATAATATTGCTTCTCCACATATTAACATGCAGGATTTTCACTCAGAAAATGTTTTATTGCACATAAATCAATGAGCATTAGTAGGAAGAGCTCCTCCCCCGAGCCCCATCCGTGTCAAGGAGAGCAGAGGTGTTCATGTCGGAAACAACAGCTGCTACCATCAGAGCTTATTCAAACTATAGTTAAGCCCTGTAGTAATACTGTTTAGACACAGGGTCCGTTGAATACTCTTGTTTTAGTACTCATCTCTATGTTCACTGAACTTTCCACACACTCTGTTTAACTTGACAAAAGAGTTCAAAGATCAGTCTTCACCTGAGGAAACAGTCAGCTGGAGGGCGCAGTGAGAACTAGAGCAATAAATTTAAGGTGGGTGTTGCTGATGATTTGCAAATCCAAGCTAGTCTCTTCAAATGGCAATACTTATTTTGTCCATCACTCCCACAACATTTGTTGTTTGGGTGTAGGCAAATGGAACAAATCTAGCTTTTCTTTTGGTTTTCGGCAGGCTACGTGCTTACTGCTGCTGCCTTGTGCTTTTATATGAATACTGACACACACCTGGTCAAATTCACAAGGCGTCCCAAGTTTTTTTTGAGTAATCCGCAGTGACAAAATTTAAAAGCATACTTTGCTGTCAAAAAATGCACATAGGTTGGCAGGTCTGCACCGCATAGAGAAACTTGTGAACAACTGAAAATGCCAGCATTATATGAGACTCATATGCTACCTCGCTAGAGCCTCTTCCAGGAAGTCAGGATCCTGGCTGATCTTGTCCACCAGTGTGTTGTAGTGAGTTTGCACTGCCAGAGCCTGGAGGAACACAGCCTTCGGCACAGGTGTGGGGAAGAGTGTGAAGGGGGCGTAGGTCACTAACTGAAAAACAAGTAGTGAAATGTAAGAAAAGAATGCTGACATCACAAAACTATTCATCAGTAAAACTCACAAGCAGTGGATGTGGAATGTGAGGAGTGAAGAAAAGCATTTGGGCTACAAATCCCTGTAATTGCCTACACAAGCTTAATAAAGATCTGTCCCAAATCCTGTGCCCTCAAACAGAACAAATTCCTAACATGACTTCACACTGAACACTCCTCTTTTACAAGCAAAGGCACAAACAGCCCCACTGGTATTGAATAGTGTCCTCTTTCACGTCCTCTTTTGGCTTACCTTCAATACATGTCAGAAGTTTTGATAGTTTGATACTTTTTCAATACTGTTCGACACTACTGAAGCTATAAAAGAAACAGACCAACAATCAACATTACCAATGTGTTGGTATGTGTTAAGAGCCTTTTTTTGTACCACCACTGTGTGCAGGCTGTTAATGCTCATTGAAAAAAAGATCCTATTTTGTGTTAATGGAGAGGAAAACATTTTTTAGAAAACCTTTTGCTCCTGCAGCCTTTGTGTTACTCTGACCACATTCAGTTCACACTTGTGCTGTTCATATGAGTAAAACGCTGATGTCACAGGGTCCAAACTAATACAGTTGTGGCTCCAACGTTAAGGTGAATCCACCAACAGGCAGGCAAGGAAATCCAGACAAAAAAATCTCAAGTTACAGGCACCAAGCAGATTTACAAACCCCACTCCCAAAAATTTGTGATACTGTGTAGAAAATAAATTAAACAAAACAGAATAATTGTATATCCTTTTTGACATATATTGGTAAAAACACAGTACCAAATACAGTTAAAAAGTGTAAAAGTATCTTTTTCCCAAGCTGAGCTAAAACCCAACTAAAAAGCATGCATATGTAGTGATTTATACATAGATTTTTAAATAGTAAGTAGAAGAAGTAAAGAAGTAACCACTTCTTTACTAAACTAATAGCAATCCACTGACTACATCTACACTGTGCTTTAAATTGGCTGAAGAGTACCTTTTATTTATTCAGCACTTTCCATGATACTCAAAGACATTTTACAAAATAAAGAATGACTTTATTTGATAAAAGTCTCAAAGATCTTTCTTTAAGCTTCTTGCTTTGCATAGCATTCCATAAGCTCCTCTGCATACAAACCCTCAGGCCTCAAGCTAATCAGTTAAATTTCAGGTCTGTTGACAGAAACTGACAAAGAAATTACATTTATTTGCATGATTTTATACTGGCAGCACATGACTAGGAGGAGGGCATGCAAAGTGAGCTAAACTGTGACTGTTAAAGATGGATCGTTTGTGAACGAATCAGTTCGAATGAATGACTCTTTAACGCGAAAACAACTGACCTGATTCCACATGTCACTTCTCTCTCGTTCATTCTTCCATTCTCACAGACTAGTCGCTGTGTTGTTCACTGTTTAGTTATCAGAGTGGTGAAGAGGACTGAGAGCCAGCCAATCGTATGCTGAGTTTAGGACACTGTCATCGATTTTTTTGGCCAGGAAAGTATAGCAACCGTTTCCATGAAAAAAAATAATAATTTCATTTCATTTGTAGCTCATCATTCTCGTTCAGTCCGTCAGTCACCCTTGGCTTACCTTCAGTACATGTCAATTTAAGGTCAAGGTGAAAATCCACATTGTCCACTGTTGTGATATCTAAAAGTACACATAATCATGACGTTGCAGCTATGTATTTGCCTTGAACTACAGTGTTATGTTGACCGTTAGCACGTTCTTTGGGAACGAGGAGCTGAGAACTATGCATTACATGATTCACCGCTAAACGATGTTGAATTTTGCAGAGAAAGGTATTTTAATCGGCAAAATTCCATGCTGGCCAATTCTATGTTAGTATTAGATTACACAGAGTCAACCTAAAATGCTGCCGTTTTCACTTCTCACCTCTGATGAGTTTGGGGTCTCTTGGATCCTCATAAGGATACCCTGCTGTAGCGCCACATCTTTAGCCACATCTGCCAATTCTTTTATCAGTGAAGTGTTCATTATCACCTCGTCGGGTATCCCCTGGGCCATTCTGATTCACCTGAGACATGAAGAACAGTCAAAAACTGTGGTGAGACTGTGCAAAGAGTCCAACACACGGGGAGAGAAAAACACTTGGCACATAACAATACTACTACTACTAACAATACCTTTTATTCATTCAGCACTTTCTATGACACTCAAAGACATTTTACAAAATATAGAATCATAAAGGAAACCGGAGGCTCCTTTCAATTCTACAGTCATGTATTCCTGCTAACACACACACTACATGCATACATACATACACACATATATACATAGCAGATTCAAAATCCTCCAGCTCTCAATTCTGCTTGTAAATTTACCTTTAGTATTTGATGACATAACCTGCCATTAAATGAACCTGCAGCACAAACAACTACTACAACAAATGCTACTTCTACTGCCAAAACAATGGTAATAAAATATTAACAGTCATCGTATTAACTGTTATTATTGTTGTGTACCAGCCTGTTGCACGCAGTCTTTACCAAAATGCCCTAACGTTACACAAGACAGAAGAATACGAGAATATAAGGAAATTCAGCAAGGATGAATAGATAAAAGATTAGACATAAAACAAATATAAGTAAGTTAACAAAATAACATTAACGTTGCGTTAAATTGCTCCTTGTGTGAGATACCAAAGCAACACTTTTAGCTTACCAAAGGTTGACAAACTGGATACACACGTTGGAGACCGCTGGCTCACAGTCAGTGGTTTGTGCGGTCGTAGCTAGCTACTGTTAGCTTTCTGTCCTCAGGCTATCGTTTTTTCCGTCAGTGTTTTGTGTCCTGCTCGAAAGCTTTCACGAGCACCTGGTATAGACCTGCGTAAACTAAATGTTACTACCACTTCAGCAGCACGTCAGTGCCTCGCAACGCGACAACAAACACTGCAGTGCACATATTTTCCTGTAATGTATGAAATCCGGACTTGCTGACTCCCTCATCAGTAGCCACCGTTGATTGGTCGGTCAGGACAGGTCGAGGCATGCTATTGGTTAGATAGAGCCAGTTGCTTCGTTCAAGCCAATCAGTGCTCGGGACGTCGCCGAGACGATAAAAGGCGGGTCCTACTCTGAGTAGCGGCTGACTGAAACTAGAATGGGCTGTAAAACGCTGACTGAAGAGTGAGACAGCACTTCTGTGGCAGGTAATCTCTGCGCGGCTCACGATAACCGAATGGTTTTGCTTAATATCACTGTCGTCTGACCGAGACGGATGAAAACTACCACCACGCCTAAACTTAACCTAACTATTTTTTTTAATCCATGTATTTGTGCTAAACGGTGTGAAAAAGCAAACACGGAAGTCGAAATACAAAGGGGCTGAAGGCTAAATAAAACGTGGAAACGGAAAGAACACATAACAGCAGTTATTGTTATGACAACGATGTTATGGAAGAGTGTCACTTGTGTGGGGCGCGTTACGTTAGGACTCAAATAATTAAAAATAACACATCGAACGTGCCATTTTTGGCAATAGGACTTTTACTCAAGTACTTTTTGTATGGGTTACTTTCACTTTTACCAAATGAATATTTTAACATGATATGTTTACTTGGAAAACTTCATACAACACTGATATTATCTAATGAATGATAACATGTTGTAGGCTGCTGCTTCGCCTTAATTTATGGTTTACTCTACATATTAGGTCCTGAGTTAAAACCAACACACTTCTATAAAATGATTAAACACAGAAAAGTCGTTACAAATATATATGAGTAAAAATCCTTCCAAAAATAATTACAGTTCCAAATCACGTTTAGAGGTATTTTCACCATCAAGTCAGTGTAATTTTATGATAGATAGATAGATAGATAGATAGATAGATAGATAGATAGATAGATAGATACCAATGGGTCAGTCCAAGGCAGGGATTCACCAGTTGTCAGTCTACTCCACACCAGCAGAGGGAGCTAAGACTTTGATAAAACTCTCAAAGATCTTTGCTTCTTGCTTTGCATAGCATTCCATAAGCTCCTCTGCATAAAACCTTCAGGCCTTCAAGCTAATCAGTGAAGTTTCAGGTCTGTTGACTCAAGCATATGAACAAGAGACAGAAACTGACAAAGAAATTACGTTTATTTGCATGATTTTACATTGGCAGCACATGATAAGGAGGAGGGTGTGCAGAGTGAGCTAAACTGTGACTGTGTCATTTCACTTGCACCGTGTTTGTGTGTACACTTGTAGATGGCTAGTGGACAGCTGTCGAGGGCGGAGGCGCTGGCGTGCTCTGGCTTCAGGCATGCATGCCATGTGATGCTCTACTGTGACACGAAAACTCAGCTGTTTGGGAGATTTCCCATCAGACATATCATACTGGTGAGGAAGAGCACCGTGTGTGTGTGTGTGTGTGTGTGTGAGTGTGCACATGTTTAAAAATGGATGGAAATGATTGAGTCCTCACATGTATAAAGTGATGTAGACAGTGTGTGTGTGTGTGTGTGTGTGTGTGTGTGTGTGTGTGTGTGTGTGTGTGTGTGTGTGTGTGTGTGTGTGTGTGTGTGTAACAGCCTCTGTCACTTCCCACAGATGCAGATGCGCTTTGATGGTCTGCTGGGTTTCCCTGGCGGGTGAGTCTTTCCTGGTGCTGCTCCTGTTTTATCCTCTGCTGTGCCCAGGTACCCCTAGCGTAGGTTTGTAAGTCTGTTCTTTTCTTCACAGATGAGCCCGGTGAAACGATGTAAACCTTTGCGGCACAGAATACACAATAAACACAGACAAATGCGCATGCCAGGTCCTTCTGTAAGGTTGCTTATCCTGCCGTAAAAATACAGTTTCAAAATGCTGTAGTCGTCAGACACAAACTGCTTCATTCGTATTCGATTTAATATGAATCACTTGTGCCTTTTTGTATCTGTGATTTACAGTATTCACTGCCAGAATTTATGGACCATCATTTGCTAACACAGTGAAATTATGCAACATGGCTAGAAGAAATGTCTATAGTAAATTCACGATGATGTATGCAAAAGGAACGAACACTGTTACAGCAAATGGGAACAATGTTCCGAATGGTTTATCATAAATTTGGTTCAGACATACATGT
>CAEMYA010002104.1:267801-290405 GCA_903131615.1 Diplodus sargus
GTCTTACCTGCACGCATGAATGCATATAAGACAGCACATGTGCACTCATGTATGAATGTGTGCAGTTGCTCTGCACAGCCATCCAGACATAGACAGCAGTGGAATATATTTGTGCATATGTGTACATTTGTGCACTCAAACATATGTTGGCAAACTCATAAAATCATCCTTGGGTGTAGCGTTCTGTTTTTTTACGCTTAATGACAGTCCATACAGGGTCTCTGAAGGCCAGTGGGAACACGGAGTGTTATAATTAACAACATGAACACAGTGGCGTCACAAGATTTTCACGCGACAACAACGTTGTCTGTGTGTGTGTGTGTGTGTGTGTGTGTGTGTGTGTGTGTGTGTGTGTGTGTGTGTGTGTGTGTGTGTGTGTCTTAAATGCTGTGTTTTTAAGGGGGGGAATGTGTGGTTGGGTGGTTGTACTGTACTACAAGGGTGTATTTATAGCCAGTATTAGTGATGCTGTCTCCTCACATCCAGTCTGCCCCAGGCTGTATACTCACACAGAGACAGAGGAAAAAGAGTAAAGAGGGAAAAGAAGGAGCGGGCGGACTGGGGGTGGGGAGGGTGGGCGAGGAAGAAAAGAAAGAGAGAGCCAGGAGGAGGTAAGAAAAGAAAGGAGAGAGAGAGAGCGAAAGAGAGAGGGGAGAGCGCAGAGTGAAGGTGGTGTTATTTGAGAGAACGATGTTTGTATTAGCCTTTTCAAACCAACGTGCAGCACCGGCCCATGTCGCTGCTGGCTTAGCCGTGTTTGCATACAAGCCTGGGTGTATAATACAAGCTTACGTTGGGCTGTTACAAGTGAGCCGTGTGTAGTAATCTACTGTATTCGTTGTTGTCAAATTAAAACAGTGGCATTCCCATCTTCAAATAGCAGCATGGACAGCATTTTATTAAAAGCAGCTACAAGGAACTTTCATTTGTTTGTTGATTCGGCGGGCCCCGTGGAGGCTGTGGAAAAGTAAACTTTGTTTTAGTACCACCAGACTACAGAGCGTCTTCCCCCTAGCCCTCCGTTCATCCTCAGCACTGGAAAATAAAGTTTATTTTATGACTGATCTGATCTGGATAAGTCGAAATTCAACCCGTGACAGGCATTAGAAATAACTTTAGTAACCATGAAGAAGAGTTAATCTTCTCAATGATGGTCTTGTTTGCTTATGTAGGTCATTTTGAGGCATCAGTATTAAATTAAAACTGTCTCACTGACTCAGATAGACAGATTATTCAGGTGAAATGTGTGATGAGAAAAGACATGGTTGTATATTCTCTAATTGCATCATTTCTTATAAATTCCATGATGTGTGAATGAACTATACTACTACTTCTTGATATAACCTGGTGTGTACGGCAACATAAGCTTACCTTAAAATGTATTTTGACAGAATTTTTGCTGTCAAGATGTTTAAATTTGGTGATTCTAACAGAGGATGCACATCCTCCACAATAGACTCCTAAATTCTTGGAGTTCAAGCATTTTCTCAACAGATCCAGAGAAATCCAACTGTTGATGCGTCAACATTTGTCCTTAGCCCATCTCTTCTGCTTTACAGTTGGCTTAGTCTTAGTGTGAACTCTCTTGTGTTGTATCTTCAGGTTACCTTAGCTGTTTTTCACTGTAAAGAGTTCCCTCGGCTTCCCAATACAGATTGCACTTGACTGTCACGTTTATGTCCTTTTCATTGATAAGTCTCTGTGTGCTCATGTCCTCTCAGAGTTACTGGAAGAACATTTTTTGATGCCCTCTAAAGTTGGAGAAAATCTTGGTTCATGATTTGACAACAAAAGTAAACATGTGTGTCTTTTCCTTTGTGCTTCCTTGTCACTCAAATATTGGAAACAGCTGTCGCCGTGTTGTTTAAACGCTCCGAGCAATAAAATGCAAAGTAACTTCTTTTTGGCGTCCATGGTGCTCCCACATTCCAACGTGACGCACATGAACACGCCACAGTACGAGTAACAACTTCCCAACTCAGGACCATCAGAGGAGCGTGTAAATGCAGCGTCTGACATTTGCCATTTGCCCACATGCTTCTTCTTCGAGGGTAGATTTATCTGTTGCTGCACAGGCAGAAATGGTGTGTTGTGTATAAATTCACTGCAGCACTTTTTATTATATAACTCAAATCTTATTAGAAATGCATTGAATTAATCTTTTACTGGCTTGTTACTTGTTACCTTTGTAGCCCATTACCCCCAACACTTGTACAGACAGAAGACAAAATCACTCCCTGGGTTACAAGATAAGGACTGCTCTCCAGCACAGTGTATGCATGTGAAACACATACAGAACAAGAGATGCACATACCGCTACAGTTAGTACTAAAAGGCAGTATTTCCATACTCCAGATGGTATCAGGTTCTTTTTTTTCTTTTTTATCCTTTCAGCAGCACACAATTGCAACATGATACAATGGGTAAATGTTGGATGAGTGTGTATTACTATGTGCTGTGAGACACCACATCAAGTGAAACCCTCAACTGTGAGTAGATTTTAGAAGTCTGATAGTCTTTAAAATCAGATCTGATCACTGTGTTCACTCATTTCTGTGTATCTTTTCTCATGCCACTCTCTCTGTTTGCCTACGTTAGTATGTGTCCAAGGGTTATAAACATGTGTTGACTTAAATTACTGTCTTCTTCCTCCTCCCCCTGTCTGTCTCTCTCTCTCTGTCTGTCCATCTCTGTCTGCCTCTGTGTGCGTCAGACCTGCGGGCTCAACTGACCGACCAGGTCAAGATTCTAGACTCTCAGGTAGAGGTGAAACAGCAGCAGCTCTCAGACCTCTCTGAGTTTCTCCGACGTCGAGGCGACATCGAGGCTGAATATGCGCGAGCCCTCGACAAACTCACAGAGAGATTCACCCACAAGACTAAGAAGTAAGTGTGTAGAGAGTGTTGGAGGGCACATATGTCTTTTTCTATTTCCATGGTGATTGTGAAGTGTTTCCTGAGGCCATTAAACAAGTAAACATGTCTGTTTTTCTCCAGGAAGGAGCAGTGGGGTCAGTCTGTGTGTCAGGTCTGGTCCGTTTTGCTGACTCAGACTCGTCTGGAGAGCCGGGAACATGCAGCGCTGGGTGACACCTGCTGCAACACACTCACACAGCGGTTAACATACAGTACGGAGGATACACACCGTCTGCACAAAAAGGTGAGTGGATGTTTGGTCTTAGGTCACACGGATGCGGAAGCAGACACAACAGAGGCAATCAAGCATTACAGTGAAAGTTAACAGTGCCAGTAGTAGTCACCACACAAGTCATCCTGCTACAGTGAACAAAGGGAGGAGGTTGTTGGAGTTGGATGGATCAAGCACTGGACTTTTCCCAGGACAGCGCTGTTTATTACATTTAAGAACAATCATCTTGTAACACTGATACTGTGATTTATGGCACAATTCAAATGGGATCAAAAATGAGTATTCACTCGCCATTCACTGCTATACATACGTTTTCTGAAATAATTTTCCATGGTGATACAACGGAAGGACTCCTGCTTGACAGTAAAGTAAATAGTATAGTAAACATTGACTTCTTTTTAACTTTTTGACTTACGTTTACCTAACTAACACACTTATTCTAACCCAAACTACAATTTTTTCCCCAAGCCTAACCAAGTAGTTTTTGCGCCTTGACCTAACTAAACTGCAAATGTTTCTTTTGACGTCAGGGATCGCTTAACTTTTCCCTTTCCTGGACAGCAAAACTCATAAAATGTCAATTAATTGTCAGCAAATTTTATTTTAAAAGTCAACCCGATGTTGCATTATTAGCACAGTGACTGTGATTCCCTTCACATGCAAAACCGATGTTAGAGTGGTAGGTAGAGCATCTGTTTGAAGCATAGAGTGAGAGCATGTGGCACTCCTCTGAGCTTTTTTTATTTTTTTCAGTTTAGTGATCATATTCAATGCTGAGAACACAAGATGTGGTAAAGCCTAACCGATTTGTTTAGTCGTAAAGCTGTATCTGACAGAGTTTCTGTGTTATAAATATCAAATAACCTATGGAATGGCCAACACGTTCAAGATTGTTAGCAAAGAATAGGTTAGGTTTACATTCATATTCAAATATTATTTTAAGGAGTTTTCTGTGGACAGTCAGTACCAGGAGCAAAGCAAAATAAGCCGATTACCACACCAACACTCATAAACCACAGAAATCACTCCCATAAGCTTTCTCTCCCATAAGAAAAATAGGCCTAACAATTAGTATAGTACAGTAGTACATCACAAAACTCAACTGAGTTGTTACTTACCAGCCTTGAAAAGTGAGCAGACTCAAAAACTCTTAAAGTTGACACACACTGAACACAATGGAAGTCTTCTTATAAATGCTCCTCCATGCATTTGTCCTCTGTTATCTGTCTTAGTACTGCAATAGCATCTGCAGTCTCTTTCACTTTAGTACACAGACTCATCTTGCTCAAATTACTGGTTGTCAGACACACTCTGTACCTTCACATAGTTGAGAAGTGAGCAGAATTTTAATTAAACCACTACAGTCATTTGAGAGCAGCTAAGAGGTGTTGTTAGGCCCTACGCCAAGCAGAGCAAGACCCTTTTAGCTTCTCTAAAATCCCTGCCAACATTATATTGAAGCAGTTATTGATGCCATCACCGTAGTTCTGTCCAGATCTACTACTAAATAACAATACAGTTGATAATGGCTACTTTAGAACAAACAGGAAATCGTATTCTAGTATGCCAAGCAGAACAATTGCAAAATAAAGCATTATTATTATAATGGAGTGTTATTTGGATACTTATGTAATTACATTTATTTCCAGTTATCATTGTTAGTTCAAAGAAAAGTTTTTGATTAAGGGACAGTTTGCTATCCTGCCCAGAATTGGACAAGGGGTTGTGAACAATCTCATTATGGTTCACTGAATATGAAGGTAGGGCAAGTACCCCAAAGGCTGACTCGTTGACCACGTGATGTATGGAAGACTGTTCACAGAGCACACTCCCACTGTAATCCATGAATCTGGCTACACAAAGCAAAATGAGAGTAGCAAGCAGTGCATTTGTGCCACAGAGATCAGCTCTACATGCTTAAGAACAGACTAGTCTTCTATTTAAATTGTTTTTCCTTGAGTCTTGCATGGCCCGTTTATAAAGAATGATGTAATACAGGGTCAGTTTTTTGTTTCTGAACCTCCCGGTATTCAGGAAATGACTCTGGCTTGCTTCCGCTTTAGGGTTTTGCTCACAGCTGGTGGTTTCTTAGTGGTAAACTGATGCTAACTTGCCCATTGTAAGCAATGTGTGCTGAGTTAAAAAAAAATAAAAAATGAAAGACAAAATCCCAAAAACAAAAGCTAACCTGTGTGTTCAGTGTAGCTAGAGTCTTAGCTTAGCATGGGCAAGAATGGAAACAGTAGCTGGGCTCTGTCCAAACATACAAAAGATGCAGCACCTCTGAAGCTCACTAATGAACGTATTATATCTTGAGTTATTAATCTTTAAAAAGAAAAGTTGAATTGGAAAAGAAATTCAGGGAGTTACAGGGAGTCTCTGTTGTCACCCTGAGGTTTTTAGGCAGTCAGGCAACCAGCATAAATGTCCAGCACAAAACTTCACATAAAGTTCACATTTTACTTACCATAATATACCTTTTAATTTCTGTATTTCAGTTTCCCAGTGGATTTCCAGCGGTAGCATAGACTACAGAGCAGTGTCTTTCTTCAGGCAGTGTGACTCCTCAATTCATTCTCAGCCCTCCACTTTAAAAAATTGTTTCAATTTTGCCACTTATCCGACCTGAATAAGTCGGGAATCCTAGCTCTGTGACTGGCATTAAGAATAATTATAATAACTATGCAGAAATAAGCCAATCATCTCGCTGATGGTCTCGTTTGCTTTTGTAGGTCATGGCATCAGTATGAAATTGAGAATGTTTCATATGTTCCTTGCGGTGCGTTTAAACAGTCAATACGTGTTGGTGTTTTCTAGTGTTTTCGCACACTCTGAAATGATCTACTGTTGTAAATTTCAGAGTAAAGAAGTTGGCATCCAAATGCAGGACGAGTTGCTAAAGGTCACCACTGAGCTACAGACAGTGAGTTTCTATATTGTTGTCTTTGCATGTAATAACTCAAAATAATGTAATAAATCAAGACACTGACAGTGCTGATGTGGAGTTTCTGTTATGTGACCTGTGCTAATGAAGGCTCTGAAGACATATAACCAGTACCACACAGACTGTCTGATAGCTGAGGGCAAACTGAAGGAAGCCGAGCGGTTGGAGGAGAGGCACACCGGCAAGTCGGCTGAGCTCGGCCTCGGCCAATCAGGAGGACAGAGGCGGAGTTCCGTCAAGAAGATGGAGAGATTAATGGAGAAAGTGAGTGTGTGTGTGTGTGGCAGGAAGTCTCAAAAGGGGGTTTCCTGTTGTTTGTCTGAGTGTGTATAAACTTCACAGTTCTGTAAATTCGTTATGGTGTCTGACGGCATGTTGGTGCCATGGACACATGATATCATAATGTGTTGTCAGTCTGAATTTGTGTTCTCATGTATGTTATCTTCTCTTACTTATTTTTGTGTGTGTGTGTGTGTGTGTGTATGTGTGTGTGTGTGTGTGTGTGTGTGTGTGTACAGAGGCATGGCAGAGTGCAGGAGACCCAGCTGAAGTGCACCAAGGCTCGTAATGACTACCTGCTGAATCTAGCTGCAGCCAATGCAGCCATGAACAAGTACTACCTGCAGGACGTCAGCACTCTCATTGACGTATGAAACATGCAATTTTGTCTCCTGTGAATGTATGTGTGTGTTTCTGAGCAGAATAGTCTGAATTTTTTTCAAGAACTGTCCGTCAGAAAATAAAAAACAAATATTTTCTAATACACTTTCTTTCTCCCACCAATCACAGTCATCACAGTCTTTTTTTCACATAATTCCTGCCTTCTCATCTCATCATTTCTCGTCTTACTCTCTGCCCTACCTTCCACCTCCACCCCCTCTTCCCCTTTGTTCTTCCTCATGTAAGACTTTGCATACATGACTCTCAATTGTAACATGTTATTCTTCTCTTCCCTTCCTCCTGGCAGTGCTGTGACCTGGGTTTCCATCTGTCCATGGACAGGGTGATGAGGTGCTACCTGGCTAGTAGGTGGCGCATCCAGAAGACAGAGGAGACGGGGCTGAAGCAGCTGGAGGCTGCCGTGACGTCCCTGGACCAGGGTGGAGACAGAGACGCATTGCTACAGCAACACGACGCCGCCTTCTGCCTTCCATTTAGATTCAACTACCATCCTCATGAAGGAGACCAGGTGAAGTTACTGAGCCTGCGGGACAGCTGTATGTCTTCCATGGAAAACAGAAAAAGAATGTTACTTTTTTTTCACATTCATAGGTATAGCACCCATCGTTTGGAGGGAAACTAAATGCCATTTTGGCTTATTAGCTAAGGCGCAGTTGGAGCATGTTATGTTACCTTTTGTCTGGCTCACCATTTTTTTTTTCTTTCAATATTGAAAATTCAGTCACAATCTGCTCACCTCTGTGCTGATAGAAGACTTGGTGAAATTCCAAAGCATTTCCAGAGTTTCACAGCAAAACAAATTTGCAGTGTTCTCCTAAACAACAGATGTCGATGCAAAAAAAATACAAAATAGCTCCATACAGCTTATTTACTGTCATCCAAGTATCCAAAAGCCCAGAGATCTCAAATTGATTTGAATAGATGTTATTTTCACCCTTTTCAGGCTGAAATCTTCCTCTGAAATGGATGGGCGAGCAGTGATGCACGTACATTTGTACCAACAGGAAGTCTTTACTGAGTTGAGTTCCAGATGAAGAGCAAACAGCCACAGCCATAAATCTTTCTGGGTTATGTAGTCAGTGGAAAGTCAAGGATACATCACATCTACACTATTGAAAGATGTTACAACGATTAGATACAGTGATAACAAAGACCAAAATGTAAGGTTACATCCAACAGAGTCATTTAAGGTATAAACACAGGTATATCCAGACATAGCGAGTTCTCGTCGATCATGTCTAGTGGCGCATGTACCACTTTGCACGGACGCATGCCAACGCTTTTAGCATAGCTGCTACAGTGAAACGCCTGCTACAATATGCAAGTATTAACTCTACCGTGTTCAATTCCGACGTTATGTTTCTGACATTGTGACAGGCTCCTGATATTCCCTGTTGCTCACAAATTGCTCCTTAACTGATTTGTTTTTTTTCTAGTTGGTCTAAAATGATGAATGAAGTGAAATTGTACTCTCACAGTGACCCCCATCCACTGAAGTCACCACACAAATCCCACCCTCTTCCCCTCACATCCAATAAAACCTTTATTGGATCTTTCTCTCCAGACAACATCCCATTGGTTTGTACTTGACGATCCCTCATAATGTTCTATTAAATTTGTTTGTGTATTTCAGGTGTGTGAGGTGAGTGCTGAGAGCCAGGTGAGGTACGAGCTGGAGACAAGGTTCCAGCAGCTTCAGTCCCGACTCGCTGCCGTTACCTTGGAAACAGAGGAGGTCAGATAATTGTTCTCACCTGTTTCAATAATGATCTGTGTGTCTGTCCCTGACCGTCAGTCACTCAGTCAATAGGTGAATGAGTGACAATGGGCTACTTCATAATATAAACCTTGATTATTGTGATGGCTGTTTCAAAATATGCAAGAAATTATAAAACTGGATGAACTAATCAATATTTCTGTCCGTCGCTCAGGTCAGCAAAACGCTTAAAGCCACACTCACAGCCCTGCTGGACAGTATGTGTGAGAGCGACTGTAACCCCTCCCCCGACGTGTCCAGCAGCATATCACACGAGCCCCCTGGAGGAAACACTGCACAAAAACTTACCCTTGCCAAGCGTCGAGCCAATCAGCAGGAGACAGAGACCTACTATTTCACAGTGAGTTACTGCTGTCGACCCGAGAGTAAAATGTTGTTACAATATCTTCAAGGCAGCGGTGGAAGAAGTACTCACATCTTTAACTTAAAGGTGTTATTGATAACATTCAGCCTCTAAATGTGGCGGTCCACCTCCTCCCTACCTTTTTACTCACAAACAACATTGCTGTTGTTGGCCCCTCAATTGGTCAGATTACCAACTGACAGACCTTGTAAGAAGTTGGAACTAGGCTAACTGTCAGAATTCTCACACAGAGATAAACAAAACAATCATTTTTGACCCCCCAAAAAATGTAAATGAGTAATTCACTATCAGACTATGTTTTTAAGGAAGGGAGATATTTTTAATTTGCACCTTTCGACAGGCTCTGAGGATGTATTATTTATTAAAAAATTCTCCATGAAAATGTTATGACCTTAAAGTAAAAGTAGCAGTATCACAGGGTATAAATGATCTGTAGTTAAGTAAAATCATGTATTTAAATTTGAATATTAAAGTATAAAAGTACAAATGAATTAGCATCAAAATATATTTAAAGTACTCAAAATTGTTCTTAAGTACAGTACTTTAGTATTTACTTACTTACACACCTGCTTCAGAGATGTACAGTCTATCAGGCTGATAATGTCCTTTAATCAAAACGTTTTATGTATCAGTGTCTTTGTATTATTGGATTGGATTTCTTGGGGGTTATTTTAATGTCTTTTATAGTGTAAATAACATTTCCACCCTAACTTTAGTTAGTGTATTGTGGTTTCTCAGATGCTTTGGCACACTATGAAATTATATTGTTAATTAGCGTGCATTTATGTTACATGTTACAATACTCAAATGCGTTTGAGCAATTATTTTCTGTTGACCACGTAATGCTTTTCTATTCCTTAAAAGCTCAAATGTTTTTGTGTTTACATTGGACTTAACTGTTACCATATAGTAGCTGTAAATACTTACTGTGAACAAAAGACAGATAAAAAAGGTGAATACTTACCATGAGTAACCTGTGATTATACTGTGAAATCTGGTGTTTATATAGTATGACATGTGTGATCCCAACTTTAGAGAAGTTTCCTGCGTTTTCTGTGATGCTAACACACTGTTAACACACTGTGTTAGATTAAGCAGTGAATGTAATTTTTTGTCTTTCATTGCACACATTGATTCATTTATCTACTTCTCACATGTGAGTTAAATGTTTTTGCTTAAATTTTGCCTTTTGAAGGACAAATTATCTTGGGTGCAGCACTCTCACACTTTGAGAGTTGAAAGAGAGTTTCAGAGACAGTTGAGGAAAATACTGTAACACCTGTTCTTGTTTTTTTGTCTTAGAAAGTGAAGGAATTCCTCACCAGCAGTTCTCTGACCTCCAAACTTCAAGCCAAACATGACCTTCTACACGATGCCATACAAAAAGGTACTCTTACTGTACAGTGTTAGATGATGGCAAAGGCAATGTCTGTGAAGGATCAGGGATGCCTCTGTTTTTTTTTAACTCTAAAATTTATAAGGCTGTCTTGTTGGCTGTCAGACAATGTCAGGGCCATTGGTGTGCGTCCATGGCCTTAGTGTGTCCCACACCGTGCACTGTTGGCAGTAGTCTGCAGCTTTTCGACCAATTGAGCATGAAGAATCGGCTGCAGAGCCTGAGAGAAATCACTATGATTGGCTGTTGAGCTAAGCCAATCAGTCCATAGGAAGAGACACATAAAAAGAAAGGGAAACCCCATTTAGTGTGGTTTATCCTTCTTGTTTTGCCTCCACGTCTACAGAAGTCTACAGAGTTAAACGCCTCTTTCTTGCTCCACACCTGTAGATTGTTTTCACTGTTTTCCAACTAGTAGATTTCATCCTGAAACAACACTGACCTTTACCAGACTTCACACTTGTTGTCTACTTTTTTCACCTATGCAGTAGTTTCCCTTTAATACTGCTGCCCATTGTTTGCACCAGTATTGTAAATCAATCCTTACCCTTTCACTTGTTTTCTGTCTCTTTCTTCCAGCTGAGGCTGTCGACAGTGACCCTTCCAGGTAAACAGTGTATTTACAGAGCCAAGAATTCAGAGAGTATGACTGAGAGAGGCATAGAGACATGGAGAGAGCAGAGAGGACAAGGAGACGAGGAATGAGATTAACCAAACTTTAACGAAAAAATGCAATTTTGGGCATAGCAGTTAACAAGCATCCTTAGATCTTCAGTGTTAATACCTACATGTAGAAATGGCATTAAGCTTTTTATTCATTATATTTCCCAGAATGCAATGTGCTCGATCAGTGCGTGTACGGAAGTCCAGACCTGTTTCCCAATTCTGCCACACACTCTTCACCACAGACATAATCTCCTACATACAGGTAACACTCATACACACACAAACATGCAAAAGAATGAAATAAAGAAAACAGTCCCCTTGAAATACACCCTTGTGTTTTACCTCGTTTTTATTTGCCTGCTGCTCTGCGCTGCGCTGTTTTTCCAACCCTCCAAAGGAAATTATTTAGAAAAACCGTCACACTAAAGCAGAAGAATTGGTGGGAGATTCTTGCAGCACATGCACACACAGACAGTCCATCCCCCCAGTGTATTTACTGCTGCCTTCATGTGTATGGTCATGCTTACAGCTTATTGCTGGCTTTTCTCTCCTCCATTTCCCCCCTTTTATCTCTTCCTCTCTTGTGAAAGGGATTAAAATGCACTGGCCTCTTTGCTGCCTCCTCTCTCGACTCCTCTATCGAGTGTATGTGTGCTTATGTGCGCCTCTTCCCACTGCTTCTAAATCTTTATTCCCCTTATTTCTTACTCTGCCTGCTTTTCTAATCTTTGCTTTTTCTCTGTGTCTTCTGTGCTGTGCTTGACCCTGTGCAGAAGAAGAAGGAGAATGTCTCGTACACAGGTACCAAAGCTCACCGCTGACTGCTTCTGTGCTGCAACTGCATGCAGGCTGAGGGCTGTTTCCCAACACTGACCGGGGCTGCAGCCACCGTGGTGCACCCTGGAGTCAGTAGAACGTAAAGGTTTAACTACCTTTGCATTTTACGGTTTAAAACTCGAAGGAATGGACCATCAACATGCACGCCGGTCCGAGGAGACTTGCTAGTCTGGTAGCATTGCCTCGAGTCCGAGCGTGTTCCACCATCGAGTGCTGCTGTGAATAAGCTAGCCGGGGCAGACAAGCTACCATTAGCTCTGACAAGTGACAGCTGGACAGCTCTCGAAAATGAAAGCTAATTGTACTGAAACTGCCTGTAACTTCATCACTGCCGACTGGCACATTCAGTCGAGTGTGCTCTCTCTCTGCAGCTCCAGCACAGCGACAAAGTCAAGTGTGGAAATGGTTCCAACTTTGTGTGATGCTCCACAGCTCACTGAGCCAATTGAGGGCCCGACTAAGAGGAAACCACCTCCTTTGTTTCAGTCATTTAGACTCTTTTGCGCATAATTAAGAGGTTACATCCCTAGTCAAAAAGTAACATAATTTTGCTCCAGCATACAACTGACATTTTTATATTTCTAGTTGTGTATGCAGCTAGCTGTATAAGTTAACAGGGCTGCTAGCCGGCTTCACATTTAATGAACAGATACAAGACGGATATCTTCACATCCAACTGTCTTCACAAAATGTCAGGTTATTCTTCAAACACACTGGATGTTTTGCAGCCTGATTCCAGTATTTTTAGTCCCAGTATAAATGTAGATAAGCACTTAGTCACTGTATTACTCACTCAGTGTTATTCATTCGCTCTTGTAACCCTCATCCTCTGTTTAATCACTGTTTTCCTTGTATTGTGTCTGCCTTCACACATTTTTCCCTTCAAGTTATGGCTGTTATTTCCTACATCGGCCCCTTTCTTTGCATATCTATCTGCTCCCCCCTTCTGACTTTAACACCCTCCTCTCATCTCTCCTCTACTCATTTCTCTCCTCCAGAGCTCTGGGCAGCAGATTCCTGTGGTGGTTGAAAGCTGCATCCGTTTCATAAACCTTCATGGTGAGTCAGTTTTTTTTTTCTGATATAGCAATGAGCCATGCTGAGAGAGCTTTGGGCAGTGAGAATGAGTAGATGAAAGCACTTGTTTGTGTATGTGTGCGCAATCCTCTGTATGGACTGTCAGGCACGTATGAATGTGTAATGTAATATGAATGTGTGTGTCCGTCAGGCCTCCACCATGAAGGGATATTCAGAGTTCCCGGTTCACAAAGGGAGGTTAACCTCATCAGAGATGCATTTGAGAGAGGTAAATGAGCCGCTGACACTGCACCACATTTTTGTCTTCTGGAGAAAAGTAAAGTCTCTATTTTAACAACCATGTTTTAGTTGTAGATCTAACACACAGGTCTCTACACACATTACATTTTACAGCTTCTCTAACCTCTTCAATGGATTAATGTCTGTCAGAAGATTACCTTCAGAATTTCCAAAATTTAAGCAAAACCTCACAAGCTCCTAATTCTATTACCCTGGCTCTATACATGTTCTTAATCCTCAAAACATACTGAGCACATGGGTATTGAAAGTTATAAAATTCCCATGGCCTTGATCCCTTTTTCTAATAGCAGTAGTACCTTAAACTACGTTGTATGATCCAGTGAACATAACCACAGGGTGGGAAGCCAGTGAGGGATCATGTATTTGTTGCAGTGCTACTGACTTCTGCTGAATGATGAGGGATGTAAACCTCTGAGTGTGTTGCATCCAGAATATGGCTCCTGGCTCCCTGTGGCTAAGCCAGCAAATATGGCCACTAGCTACACATCTAACCGAGCTAACTAGCTAATGGAAGCTACATTCAGCAACAGTAAGCAGTTAGTATAGCAACCTAGCTACCTGTATCTGTCCATCAGGAAACTCCATAAATCACCTTGGTAATATTAATGGCCTTGGTACAGGGATGTCCACCGAGAGGCTGCCGGTTAGCGCTAGTTAGCAGTTACTTTAGCAACAAGTAAAGCTATTAAAAAGTCATGGAGCAAATAATATATATAATTAGCTTTTACAGTGAGAAATAAGTTGCACTAATTTGAACTTTAAACCTATATTAACTGATTTCTTTATTGGTTCTTGAGCTTCTCAATGCTCCACTGTGTTCACCAACTACCTGCTATCATTGTGTTCCTGGTCTTTTGGGCTGAACAAGTATCATACAGATGCCTTTTAGAGCCTTTTCACTGAAAATAGCTGCTGTCTTCAGCCAATAACAAAGAAGCTAGAGAATTGTGTCAGTCGATCAAAACAAAGATAAAAAGCTCTGTGGAGCTGAGGGACACTGCAGAGGTGGTGATAGTTTTCTGTGGGTTCATCACTATGAGTGACACAAGAGTCATTATTTAATCCATTGTTAATGCAAAAATACAGATTTTTGCCTGTTCAAGGAAAAGCAAGACGTGATTTATAGATTTTGATTTATTATTTCCACCAATGATGATTATGATTTCTAAGATGATAATTCAAAATGATCTAACTACTGTCATTAACTAATAAAGTACTCACAATAATCAGGCACTGTGAGGAACACAATTCACACACATTCATCTCACAAGTCTATTTCAGAATCAGAATTCCTTTATTAGTTCCGCAAATGGGAACATTTGTGTGTCACAGCAGCCAAAGGACAGTTCAATTTAACAATAAACAATGATATTAAATATTTCATAAATGATGTCCACCCTGTAGGAGATGATCCTCTGTCAGACAGTGAGTGCGACCTGGACTCTGTGGCTGGTGTGTTGAAGCTCTACTTCAGGGGGCTTGAGCCTCCTCTCTTCCCATACGACAGCTACTCTCAGCTGCTGGAGTGTGTCCGTAAGACCCCTTTTATAACTCTATGTGTGTGTGTGTGTTTTTGTTCTCAGGTCATGCAGGTTTTCACGTCTTCTCCCAGTTTCTTTTAATGCATCATTTGGTTTCTAGATGCTAGGTCCTCCTTGGTTTAGGTGGAATCACGCCCTGATGTATGGCAGAATGTGGGTAAACCGTTTTGCATATGAATGACAAACCTGATTATTTGGATGTTGCTTTGTGAAGCCTCAGCAGCAGACTTGCACAGCGGTTACAACTGATGTTCCACACACAAAGCAACTTATAACAAATACATGCAGTGTTGATGCAAGGTGGTGCAACTTCTCCTCGCTCTACTGGTGCATCCCACAGTCTTGTTTGCTCCCTGTTGTTATCTCTCTCACTTGTCTCCTTGCCATTCCTTTAGGCATATTCTGTTTTCCAAAACAGAAACTCTGAGTTACAATTTGCACAGCTAATCAAGGTTGTGAACCTGCCTGCAGGTTGTTTACTCCCCATAAACACTTCCCGTCAGCGTCCTAATAAATCCACCCAGCAGTAGTTTAAGTCCTTGTAGCAACATTTGGTTAAGTCAGGATTTTGGGTGATCTGTGCATCTTGACGCAGTTTCCAAATGCTGCAGGCACGAAGAGACTGTCACTGCAGCAAATAAAACTTCATCTAATAGTTACATATTTGCACTGGCTCATCTTGTTCCTTTCCTGTGTCAGAAATCGAGGGGGTGACGGAGAAAGCAGCGCAGATTAAAGCGATTTTCTCCACCTTCCCGCGGCCACTCCTCATCGTGATGCGTTACCTTTTTGCTTTCCTCAATCAGTAAGCTACAGCATGACCCAGTGTAATGTAATATCTGCTATGGTCATAAAATTTAACACCCGTATCAAAAATAACAGTTAATTGTGTGTGCGTGTGTTTACCCAGTGTGTCTCAGTACAGCGATGAGAACATGATGCAGCCCTACAACTTAGCCGTCTGCTTCGGTCCGAGCCTGCTGAGGGGGCTGGATTCTGATGACGCTGTTGCTAGGCAGCCACAGGTCAACGATCTTGTCAAAACCATGATCCTCCAACATGACATCATCTTCCCCAGCCAATCAGAACTGCCAGGCCCTGTCTATGAGAAGCACATGACACTGGAACAGGAGTACTGGTGAGTGACGGGTATTCATTGATATGAACGGGGTACTAGTTGAACAAACACAATGTAGTAAACTTATCTGGCAAGTCAAACATATATTAAAATTGATACACAAGTAATTTATATTTATATTTTATTGTTACAGGTGCAATATGTAAGATATGTAAAACTTTTTTTTCTTTTAAAAACATTAGTAAAAATGTACTTTATCATTATCAAGATAAACAAATCAAGGTAAATACAAGTTTTGAAGTTGTTGTCGATGAGTCAGTTGTGTTTCAGAGATAGGTACTAAACTACTAAAGCACAGCATGCTAAGCAGCTAGCCCCAGCCTTTCCAGTCTTTTAATACCACTAGTGCAGTGCCCGTAGGAAATATGTGTTCCTATAGAAAAGTGGGAGGTTAAGAAGCAATTTCACTGATGGCCAAATGAGGCTGTTTGAAGGTGGAACGTCAGGTTATTTAGGTTTGTTGTGAAATCCAATATTCCAGGGTATAATCGGTCGTTTTTGACTATTTTTGATTTTGCCATTATATTTCACCTTAAAAACTATTTACTTGGTGTGATTATTTTCAGCACAACCTCACGTGTGACTGTAGGTATTTTTTTATTTTGACATATTGTATAAACACAATAGACCTAAAATCACAAAAACAAACATAAAATCTGAGTAGAAAAGGTTATTTTTTACTGTGAAAACCACACATATGTTTAACAAACCATTTTGTATTACTTATAATGCAAATATAAATTGTTGTTTGCTGAATATGTGCATACATTTTAAAAATTTACAAAGTTATGTGTAACTATTTACATTTAAATGCAGGCAATGCTCAGGTCTGCCTGAGCTCCTTCCAGCTGAATGAAGAGCTGCTATGCCTGCTGCACATTCAGCTTCTTCTGTTTTGACTCATTAAACAAAAAACCGACTCCACTACACACTAAACACACGACACCAAACACTACATAACACACTTACTATACACTCCAAACACGCTAAATGTCACAAATCTCTCAATTCTCAATATCGCTGTCTGTCACCGTCGTTGCCTGTCAATCATCCGCCGACGTCCCTCCCACAACTTCCTGATGCTCTACAACCAAACTTGCTGCTTGAACACTTTCGTGACAAAAGCCCATTTGTACCGTTTCTTCTGCACCAGACACAAAGCAAACGTGGCGGCAATGTTCACGAAAAAGCGTGGCGGACATTATTTACCCCAAGTCCGGTTTTAGACATGTCGGTGCGTCCGGTCTGTCAGCTCGGGAGCTGGGCCGTGTAGGTTAGCTAGCGGCTAGCGGCTAGCGGCTAGCGTCCGGCTAACATCCACAGATTCCGTTTCCACTTTGTTGTCCGCGCGTCTCCGCATCTCCTCAGACCCGAACAGACCGGCCCGGTCTTGTTTAGTCACATTAATCCACAACAGTCAGTTTAGATCATGCACAGAACAGAACGGGACCGAACCGCCGGCTAACTCCCTGTCCAGCTCGCGCCGCTGCAGGTATAAATCCGCTCTCCTCAGACCTGAACAGACACGGTCCGGTCTCGTTTAGTCTCATTAATCCACAACAGTCAGTTTAGATGCACAGAACAGAACGGGACCGAAATGCTGGCTAACTCCCGGTCCAGCTCGCGCTGACGCTGGTTTATATCCGCTTGTTTCTTAATGTGTGTCGTAGTTCTGAGCGCTGCAGTGACTGGCTCTAATGCGCATGTCACTGTGATAGCTCCGGAGGACTATGCTCCAGAATGTGTAAAGCATTTATGAAATAATTTATTCACGGTATCATTGCAGTCCAAACAAATGCGAAGTCGCACACCACTGAACCAAACGGCAGCCATGTTGAAACTCTCAGGTCATTCTGATCCTGATCCGCAGAGATATTTGAGGCACAGACAGACAGACAGACAGACAGAGATTCCTTGCTTTTATAGAGAGATGTTGTACCTCATGAGCTGATAGTCTAATAGTTTCAGGCCTCTAGAGGTCGGCACTGAATGATGTCCAACATCCCTCCCACTCGACTCGCGCCTCATGCCTCTCCTGTCCCTGTCTGAATCCACTCAGACTCAGACTGTTTTCATCATCTCAGGAGAGTCAGAGTTCTGGTTGGAGCCGCTATAAAGATCTAATTCCCCTCTATACAGTACTGATGACCCTGATTCAGTTGTCCGATCACCTGGCTCTGGATCTGGTTCTGGTGGTACCCATTCCACTACTGTTCCCTGCCAGTATTCCCTGTTGGGTCCTCCCCACCCCAGGCCCCAGGCATAAACAGAACCAACACTCCCTCAGTGCTCCAAGCTCCCTATCTGGGCAGAGTCCAGGCTAATGCCAGCTACAGTTGGCAGCAGTTAGCCATATGTCCAGTGATATGCTTCCCCTCTTTGTTTGGAGAATGAATTCAAAAGATGACCGATTCTTTACTTATTGGACCTTAAAATGATTAAAGGGAGAGTTTCTTTCTTTTTTGTTTTCTCACAGCTACTCAGTTAAATGAAATAAATAAGATCATCAGCTACTGAGCATTACTGTTGACAAGGTAACACTAACATTGTTTTAGCTAGCTAATGCTATTTTTAACATTAGAACTTATTTTACCAACTGATAGTGGCAAGGAAAAAAACAGACTAGAGGTTAAAGAAAAAGCTTTTTAATTCTTCCTAAACTACAATGTAATTATTTAAGTAATAGTTATAAATATTAGTATTTTTCGCCAAAAGAAGGGGGGGCAATCAACTAAAATCTAGGCAGCGTTCATAAATAGCAAGACAAATGTATTGTTAGAAATTTTTATTATCATGAATAACAATTAGTACAAATTAGTACAAATACAGTACCAAAAGAAAAATAATCTCCCCTTAAATGATGTGCACGCGTGAGCAACGTTCATAATTTCGAAATAGTAAACTAACAAGACATTGAACTTCAAAATTCAAATACCACAGTAATAGAGAGGAAGCAGGAGTTGAAAATGGTCTCAATGTATTTGGCTGAACCTAGTTGAATGGTTGAATTATCTCCAGCTGGAATATGTGATCTAAATGGCCTCCATTATTTCCATTTTTACACATCATCTTCACTTTGAGAATTGGTCTTCCACTTATGTCTGTCCTTTGGATGACTTGTAGTGAATGAATGACAGCCTCACTTTGCCCCAGAGATTAGTTGGTCATGCTAGAGTTTAAGACTAAGATGGTTCCAAGTACCAAGTGTAGCTTCCCCCTTTTTTCATGACTCATCCTCTTGGAACAAAATTTCATGCCATGCCAAAGGCGTTTCTGTGCAGTTGCAATGCTTTGTGTGAAAACTGCTGAATAGTATTAAGCCGATTGCTCACTAAAATTGAACACAAGCCTCCAGCCTATCGACGAGTGTCCATGGAAACTTCCAACACCCGCTCTCAGGAATTCGCTAAAACTGTTTGTGTTTTTCATGAACATGTTTATACTTCCTGACATTTGACAGCGCATTAGCAGAGATTTGGTCTGTTGTTTTCTGGAGAACACTAAATGGAGTCATTTGAGAAATCTCACACCAGTATTAGGATTATGTGAAATTGCAAAAGCGAAATGAGGAATTGTACAGCGAGCCTGTGGTATGACATTTTGTCTGTGTGTCTGACAGAAGAGGAACTGTGCCTGACCACTGACTTTCATTTTTAATTGTCTGCTTGTCTGCAGTGAACCAATCACAGAGGAGGGAGACGGAGAGAGTGAGCATCTGCCCAGTGAGGATGGTGATTACAGCACACGCTAACACACACAAGCACACAAACACACAAGAGACAGGGTTCCATCAGACATTAAATACGTGAATGTACCACAAACAAAACCTCTTGACATTTTGAAGAGCCATGTTAAAATAGGATTCATAAGCATCTGTGAATATTTTTTACAGAATTATAATATTGATTAAGAAGCACCTGAGTTGTGTGTCACCGTGCTGTTGTATTTGCATGTGTGTACAGAGTGGGAGGCGGTGGCTATGTTTGACTACGTGGCGAGATCTCCAGCGGAGCTGTCTTTCAAGCTGGGAGACCTTCTCATCCTTCACAGCAAGGCCTCCTGTGATTGGTGGAGAGGCGAAGTGGGAGGGGTGAAGGGGCTAATCCCTCACAAATACATCAGTGTGCTGGATGGGTGAGTGACGTTTCTACTTCAGAATCATTCAGACAACCATTGCCACCATACTCAGAGATACGATAATCCCAAGGGAAGTGGTTCTTGAATTGGCTCTTGGAGGCTTCTATCCCAGTTACAGTCATTTTAGTCTTGACTCCAATGATATGCTGTATCTTCCTTCCAGCTGAGTCAAATAGTTTCGTGAGTGTCAGATTTCTTTAATAGAAGACAGGACAATTGAAACTGAATCAGTTTTTCCAAAAATGAGCACGATGGCACCTCAGGGTGCTGTAAGGACGGCAAGAATTACTCTTTACAGTTTTTGATATTCCTATGAAATAATCTTCTATTATAGAATTAACTTCATTTTCATGACCACACAACCAGAGTCTGTATATGTGGGGTTCTTTTTGGCATAGTATGTTAGCAACGCTAAATTAACATTTATAGGCATTCTGGGAAATATACTTATTTGATTTCTTGCATGAAGTTAGATAGAAAATGGACTTGCATGTAAATGACGCCTTCTAGTCTGCCGACTTATCGAAGTGCTCGACAACACTTTTCACATTCACGCACACAGTCTTGCATACTGATGGCTGCCATACATGGGGACAACCTGCTCATAAGCACTTCCTATTCAAAGCGCCTCTCTATATTTCTCTGCTAAGCCATTTGCACACACTGACAAACCAATGGAACAGCCATCTGGAGCAATTTTTGGGTATCTTGCCCAAGGATACCTCAACATGCAATAAATCCAGGATTTACACCACCCACTTTCTGAATATTGGTCGACCTGCACTTCTTTCTGAGCTACATCCGCCCCATGAGATGTGAAGATCATTATCATTCTTGCATCTGCCTGTGAAATATGACACTAGAATAGAGAGTGTTTAGGGTTATGTTTGCTTATGTTTCATTTGCTGTACTATTTAATGGCCAGGAGCTATGACACCCTAATAGTGACTCCAGACTTTTTAACCCTCCATAAAAAACATGGATTAACCAAAGGAGATATCACGTCTTAATGAGTGACCTTTAGCTGTATTGGTAGGTAGATTTTGTCTTCTTTGGACAGAGCCATGCCAGCTGTTTTCCCTTTCTTCTAGTTTTCATGTTAAGTGAAAAAAATAGATTAAAAGAATCATCTGCATCTCATTCCTCAGACCCAGCGCCAGCCCACCCCAAAAAATCGGTGTGGTGGTCGGATGCCATGAAAAAGAAAAATCTCATTAAATAGTTTAAAAAAAGATTTGGAACCACCACTCTCAGAAAAGTATTTAAAACATCTCTGCTACATTCATTACTTGTGCATGTGGGTGTTTCAAAGGTGCATTTTGTAGTTTTGGGGAAGAAATTTTAATCAGAAGAGAAACATCTTCATCGACTGATTTTTCTTATGCCTAAAAAAACTCTCTCTTCATTTTCATGATGGAATAAAGTGAGGTGAGTTTTACTTTGTCTATATTTGGTTGACCCTGCCGCCTTTCTAGCTTCAAACTGTGTTGAGTTTGTATTATTACCTCATTAATGTTGTAAATATTAAGATTCTGAGTTTGAATTCCTTCTCCAAAACTACACAGTGCCCCTTCAGACTTCATATTCATGTGACTGTATACCACTCCATCGTCTAACCATTGTAATTATAATAGCAGTAGCATTAAAAGTAGAGGTTGCATAAACAGTGGGTGGACAAATGATCAGAAATACTGTATCATATTTACAACAGAACATCCCTAATACCCAAAACTCACCATAAATTTCAATGAACATGGGTGCAGGCTCAACAAAAATGTAAGACAGGTAGCATTTTGTCGAGCTGTTGCACTGTGTTACTTTTGAAGGAGTTTGCATTATTTTGTCCACCCACTACTTCTGCCTCATAGAGTCAAGAAAAGATTACAGAAAAGATGTACAAGTAAAAGAAAAAAATCACACTCCTGCTACTGTTCCCTCCTACAATTATTTTGTCTCTCATCCTTTGTCTAATTTTCAAACTTGTACTGGTTGTACTTTCTGTAGTGAAGTATATTCTTAATATAGCTCTGTCTTCTTCTCCGCCCTCAGGTCAGAGCGAGGGAAAAGAGAGGAAGGAGGAGGAGGAGGAGGAGGAGGCAGCACTGGAAACCTGACAGCAGAAGATCCACAGACGGAGAACACAACCCGGTACACATGCACACATGCACACAGACCGACAGACATGAACACGCACACACACACACACACAAACACACACACACTTGAGTGCACATTGCAATATATGAATGCATTCAAACCAGCAAGCACGTGGAGCAATAGATGGTGACAGCCAAACACACACAGACGGATACAAATACTAATTCTCACATTACTGCACATGAATGCACACACAGCACAGAGTTACAAAGTTTCTGTGCACGTCTTGACAGGATGCGGGTGAACAGCGACAGTGCTTCGTTGCCTGGGAGACAGAGAGGAAGTGAGGGGAGTCCCAATCGAAAGCCACCAACCTCCCCCGCCACACGACACCTGCCAGTGTAAGACTGAAACACTGCTTGGACATGACGCATAGTGTATGCAAGTGCTGTATAACACATACAGCACTATTGTCTATCGAGGAACATCAGCATAAAGGCAAATAACAGAGAAACAAGACACAACGTTCCCATTATCATAC
>CAEMYA010002104.1:291102-315814 GCA_903131615.1 Diplodus sargus
TGATACGACCATCTTTTCATGTAGGTCATTAAGGATAACACCAGTAATCTTATGGCACAGCTTAGCGGTTTTTGACCAGTGTGTTTTTAAGCCTAAGACCAGCAAACCAGCAAATCAAAAGAAGAAGATCTGATTTGGCATTTAAAAATCAGAATCTACCAACATCGATCAGCCTCACTGTTGCAGACCATGTCCAACATCTGATGGCAATGGTACTTCCCACTAGCAATGGCCTTACCCTGCGTGACGATCCACCTAGGAATGCTTAGAAGAACGTGATCACAACGTTGACCTGGCCTCCAGTGCTGCGCGTGGGACATGCCTGTGGCCAGTCGTTGTAGTTATCCATATCACAGTCATTTTTTGTCTCACCTCTGTTGTTGTTGTCTTTTAGGTCTCAAGAGCGAAGACACACTTTGGACAATGTGAGACAGGGCGGCTTCAGACCTCCAGACAGACCTCCATTCGTTCAGCCGGAGAGAACAGTAGACAAGGTTAGTAATTCATCCTGCTGCAGTGTTTCCCACAGAATCAGACTTTAATTGTGGCGGTGGCTGTCCAGCTGGGGTGCCATAGCGCATGTGCACTTGAGACTTCCGCCGACCCAGTCGGTTAACTTCAGGTTTAGCATCAAGCTAACTTGGATGCAGATAAGATGTAATCAGGCAGCTCTTCTAGACTCTCCTAATTTGACTGGACCGAATTGCCCAAATTCTGTCAGTAAAACCAGTCATTTCGAGGGATTTTTAAGGCTTTTATTACTGTTTTCCAGACTAGTCTTTCACAAGGTACACATGAGGATGTAATGATGCGGCTTGGCCACGTCAGAAACTGGCTTCAAGGCCTGGCGCTCTTTGTGGGGGCTCGATGAGGCCAGCCGTCTTGTTTGCAGAGGAAGTTACGGTCAAGCCAGCTGCGTTAAATAGGATAGTCGTCCTCGTCTTCTTCATTGGTTTTACCAGCGGACTAAAAACCACACCGCCATCCACTGTATCAGACCGCCACCAATAAATGAATGTGTGGGAAAGACTGTGCTGTCTCAAAATAAAAAAGACAAAGGACTCACACTGACATATGGCACCTTTGAGGCTTTCTGCTCTTGAATGCCTACTTACTTGGATATTGCAACAGTGAAAACTACTACCCTCATTCGAATCAGTCTTCAGATTTGGTCTTTAGACAATATCAGCTTGCAAACTAACTTTGGATCTGATTAGCGAACACAGGATTCCTGTTGTGGCACATCTCAACCAGCAGTTTGAGTTACTCTTGTTTGTTAAGCTGCTTTGTTCAACTTACCTGCTTTCTAGGTAGTGTGATAACAGTCTCAGAAATCAACTGTTTGTTCTTGTTAATGTGCTGACACTGCTGAAGCTACATCCTGCTGTGTTTCGGTGTCGAGAGCTAAAGATAAGGCAGTAATGATACAGTAACCTCAGTGTGAACGGAAATCAAACTAATCAGACGTTTGTACGGCATTTCTTTTTTCAGTGACTTTTGCCTGCTCAGCTAACTTTGTAACAAACAAAAAAAAACAGATCATCCTGATCAATAACAGGTGGTTTAAGAGGGGTGAGATACATCCTTAATGTGGAAAATATTAATGACATTAGCTGCAGCAGCAGAGAGGATATGAGTATCTCTAACATGCATGTAGAGACACACATATTTGCGCACCAGGAACAGCGAATAAACTTCCCTGATTATTTAAAACTCCTGACTTGCAGACTGGATCGGTTAGTATTTCATATAAAGAATGTTCTGTGTTTTTCTACAAGAAGTAACACACACACGCACACACACACACACACACACACAGCCCAGATTCCCACAGTAACATAGTTTGGAGTGAAGCAGCTGTCCTGATAAAACTAGAGGTCCTGTCTAAAAACATTTATTTCAGGAGTTATACACTGAATTCTGTTTTCGTCTTCTGTCTATAGTCCATGTCTATGAAGTCTGTGTGTGTATGGCATAATGATCAACTCGTTATCTGATGATGTGTTTTGCACTTTGTAAGCAAGGAAGCATGAAGTGCCAGACTTAAGCGATGCAGGAATACTTATGTTACAATCATCCATAAACGTTAATGTGGCCACAGTCACCTGGTATCAATCTTATCGATCACCTTGTGGATGGACTTGTGCATTTTAGCAGTTCCTGCTGGGATGAGACCGGGCCTTTGTCCACTGGGAGGCGTCGTTAGTTTCATTACCTTCCACGTCTCTTTCTTTCTACTTTAATGTTCTGCCTCTCCTCCCCTTCTCTCTCCTCAGGAGATGATCAGCCGTCAGATGAACTCGGTCTTCAAGGAGCTCCTGTCTCGCCAGCCTACCGTGCAGCAGTCCACCCTCGCCGCCCCCGCCGCTTCTGCTCCCTCTTCCTCCTCCTCTTCCACTATTCCTCAAGCTGCCCCTGCTGCCAAAAAAGCAGGATTTGGCATCAGAGGGCGGGCCCTTTTCAGACCGGTGGACTAAGAGAGAAGAGAGGATCACTGGAATTATTGATTTATGATTTGAGGATGGTGATTATGCTGATGCAGATGATACATTTGGTGAAGATCTTGATTTATTTTTCGACACATGTATAATATTTGCGTCTATGCCATCTCATAGTGCCACTAGTCTCGGTGCCGTGTTACTGTACGTCCAGTGTGTCTGTTTTCAAGCTGGTTTTTGGTCTTTTTGTTCTGGTCTGTTTTTGTTCTCCAGGCTTTTGCAATTTTTGAAGAATCAGGGATGTGACATTGCCAGACTGACTTTTTAAAGTGGTTGCCATGATACAACAAAAGACTTAAGCTGCCCCCTTGTGGCTCACCCTTATAATGTTTGCTCTAGTTGAAAAAAGAAAACTGATCTGGGGCCTGAGTGCCTTCACATCTTTTACTCTTAACATTTATCTCACTTGAAAACGACCTGATAGGTTTGAACTCTGCATATTATGTTTAAAAAATATATAATGTGATCAAGGAGGTTGTTTATGGAACCCCAAGGTGATCAATATTAAATAATTTATTAAATAATCATAAATAAACTGTGAAAATGCATATAAACAGTTTGTGAAATAATTAAAGAAATCATGCTAGCTCAACTCAGTATTTAAAAAAAAAATATATCATTCATTTTCATAATAACATTTTTAACTGTTTTTCAGATGATTTTCTTTCATAAAGACATTTTTCCTATGAGACTTTTTTAAAGCAACATCATGAATAAATTAGCATTTTGTGCAATTTTTTGTGTCCCCACAGTCATAAATACAAATCCAAGGACTGTATCAGTTTGTATTATGTAAGATGTAATGTAGGTACAAACTACAAACAAAACTGAACACATCGTAACAATGTTACGTGTTGAAAACTTGTATGTAACTCTGTGATCCTACCCTCTCACTGAAGTTCGTAGTGCAGAGTCAAGCGATAAAGACAGAGACACCGTTCACCCGCTTACAAGACACTTTACCATCAAAATGACTTTGAAGCTGATATTTTAAGGTAAAAACGTTACATGATGTTGCTTTAATGTCAAGTTATCGTGTTGTCACTAACCACGGCAGGAGTGATGTCTCCATCTTCCCACCTTCAGCCAATCACATAACTCCCTGCCTCTTGAGATAGCAAACTAAACAACTGGACAAGCCAGTATGCTCCTGTTAGCTAGAGCAACAGCAGTGGCAGTGGCTGGCACATTCTAGAGGCTGCTGGAAATAAACACAGGCACAGTAACAAAACTTATGCCGCTTTCAAACCTTGGCTCAACCAGGCTGCTCCAGCGTCCCACCTCAAGAAAATGATTAATTAGCTAGGTTAGCTTGTTAGCATGAATTATTATCCAGCAGTGTTAGCTTCCTGATGACTTGAGTGACAACAGAGAAAAGTGCATCAAATCTTTTTTTTCTTTAGAGAGAATAACAATAAAGACAGAACGTCTTTCTCTAAGGAACAGCTTTTGAATCAAAATGTTGCAGAATTTTCTAGATTAGCTCGCTAACATTAGCTGCTGCCATTAACATTGTCTCTTCACTTGTATGCTGAAGTGTAAACCAAGCTCAGGTGACAACGGGAGATGTTAGCTTATGTGTCAATTAAGGCCTGCCTAATTACAGTAGCAGCTAGTTTGGCTCGTTGATACTGACTGTACATTGTTATTGCTCTTGCTAACAGGAGCTAACTGGCTAAATGTGGTAGCAGTTGTTGAGCTTGCTAGTTTAGGAGGTTAAAGGTGGGAGGACAGTGACTATACCACTCTCATGGAAAAGAACATTATAACATTTCTATTACATTTTTTTTTTAAGACTTTTTTTTTTTTTTTTAGCATTTCTGCATTATGTAGACAGTGCCTGCTGGAGTCAGTCTCAATACTGCTGCCAGGCCCCATGAAATAAACAGTTCAATTATTAGTATGCCAATTTCTTCAATTATTTCACAAATGATTGTTTCATTTATATATGTATATGTTTTACACAATTTATTCATGTGAATATGTATTGCATAATTAATTATATTTGTTAAATGTTGAACATTTTGGGGCTCCACAGATGTTATTTTGGAAAAATGTAGAGGTCAGTACTTTATAGCAGCATGCAGCGTTAGCACACATACACACACACACAGGCATACACACAGGCATACACACACACACACACACACACACACAGACTAAGATGGAAAACACATTCCCCTTCATATGTGATACATGGCCTGATACCCAGGCTGAAACTCAGGGCTTTTGCAGAGTTAGAGACGGGCTTACTCAGGTTCGGCTTCGAAGGAATGAGTAAGAGTTTCTCACTCAGGGCTTTGGTTGACTCATTCTTCAACTGGAAACTGTGCCCTAGCCTCAAGAGCCAAAATGGCCCCCATGTTAGCGAGGATTTAGTGACTTCCTCTGGTTTAAACTGTGAATGCAGCGGCAACATTTCGGAGCCACGGTCGAAACTCTTGTCTCATTCATCCATGCATTTTGGCCCCCCCTGACTGTAATCTAGCACCATCCACAGGTCGCATTCAAATGTGTGTTTCAGATTTTTGCAGTGTGGTGTACAATTACTATGACTTCAGAAGCATTGGAAATGTTTTTTACATATGGCATCTCCCATCTGTTGTGTTTCAGTATTGAAAACATAGAAGAAAAATCCTTATTTGAAATTGATTTAGCTTCTATGATGAAAACACCCTGTTATTCTGGATCACTGTTTGATGATGTCACTAAATTTACTGTGTCCAATTATGTGGTTATAAAAAGTATGAATACAATAAAGATGACAAAGTGATGAATGATTTATGGTTTGTCTTTGTATTTAAATTGCTTCAGTATGGGGTTGCCCCCCAAAGCTTTCCAGCTCCCAAAAGCTAAAACCAAATAAGTAATGAATGTAATATGTAACTGGATTCAATTATCAGAGCCTGTTCCTGACACGCAGTTGTAAGTTCACTGACCTGCTGCAGTACAGCTGGTGGAGTTGCCCCTTTATTATTATTATATGTATTATAATTTTATTATTATTATTATTATTACTGGTGTTGGTGTTGGTGTTGGTGTTGTTGATATGTTGCTTTGTGTGTTTGTGCCTTTCATTGTTTCAGTTTCTGTCTCACGGTGGCACCCAAGTGCTGTAACAGGATATTTTAGACCCGTCCACTCCTCCTAAAATAACCCCTTCTCTCTCTCTCACACACACACACAAGCACACACAAATAAGAGGCACTGTCCCATATTAGCACTTCTGCTGCTCTAAGTCAGTGTCAAACACTTTAGGACTCTGTCTGAGTTCCCATGTGCCAGATCAGCTCTGAGGGACATTGTGATTAAGAGTTTGTACAGATCTATTGACATTTTAGATTAGCACTCTCTGCAGGGCTGCCCCTGCCCCATCGCTCTGCAAGTGGTCATTAAGATAAAGGTAAGTTAGACATGATTCATCATTTCTACTCATGCTGTCCCTGTCATGGATCTGCCATGATGATTTCTCACCAAGAATATAACTCACCCCAGTTTATCTCCTCGCTGCACCTGTTTCATGTTTACTGTGTATCAAATCTGATATATGCAAGTTGAATAAACGTATTTTACTCGATGACTTTTAATCATTAAAGTGATTTTGCTTCTGATACATATGTAGAATGATTGCACTGTCTGTGTTTCATTTTAAAAATGTCACTTTATAATTACCAGCTGCTATTTACAGATTTTGGAATGGCTTCCTTTTTGGGGGCTAAAGAACAGGTGGTAGTGCCAGTGCTCAGCTCGCTGTTACACTCAACATGCCTGCAATCTGCTGCACGAGTGTGTGTGTGTGTGTGTGTGTGTGTGTACTGGTTTACAGAGCAAACGTGTGCATGTTAATGTCGGACAAGATCTCCTCAGTCTTCATATGTTGACTTTGAGTCTATCTCCGTGTTCCTCAGGATGATGATGATGGTGAGCGACGACTGCCTGGTGGAGTGTAAGATCGATGACGATAGTGATGAGGACATTGGAGGAGAAGAGCAGATAAACACTCCTCCACCTCCTCCCGAGTTTGCGTCCAAAGCCCCAACTCCAGCATCCAAACCTCCGACACCTCCTCCAGCCCCTGCTACACCCACGCCCACGCCCACGCCCACACCAACGCCCACACCAACCTGTCCGGTCAACAGGGACCCTTATGGTATCAACCAGCACCTAAAGGTTCCCTTTCACTTTTCTTTGGTCAATTTATGTGATATTCTGGATAAAGTTTACTTCTCACGACTTTTACTTTATAACAACTTCATAAATCTGAAATGTAGCTGACACACAGATGCATTATTATCAACAGACTAATTATGTATTACATGATAATTATTGAGTCACAAGGGCAGAGCACTTTTACCTATGATACATTAAAGGTCCAGTGTGTAGGATTTAGGAGGATCTATTGGCTAAAATAGAATATAAAAGCCATAATTATGTTTTCATCAGCGTATGATCACGTGAAACAGGAATGTGATGCTTTTGTTAGATTAACCTTTATATGTACAGAGGGAGCACGTCTGTAACGGCAGGGTGAGTCAAGGCAACACTTCCTCTTACTGAAACTACTGAGGAGGTCGATTGCCAGTAATTCTCACAACACGTATCACAGTTCCCAAAACAACATGACTGTGGCAGCATTACAAATAGGCATAGTAGACCTCCGCGACTTACATTATGTTATCTTTGTGACATAAGTTAATGCACACCCTTCAGCCAATCAGAATCGAGTATTCCCCCAGACCATGGTATAACAACATTTACAGTTTGAAGGAACTCAAAGTTTCCCTTTGGTTTCACACTAGACACAAACAGCAGCCTTCAGAGTGAAAGTTTCGTCTTTGTTTTACCCAACCATCTACCCCGACCTCCTTGCACACACCATCCCACTATGATCGTCTTTCTGATCAGAATGGGCGAGCCAAGGGGTATTCTTCACCACTAGATGCCACTAAATCTTACGCACAAGACCTTTGAGTACATTTTGCTGCTAATATTTATGTATTTTTTCTTTGAGTGACAACATTCCACGAGAACTTTTAAATGCAGGAGTTAAGTCATTAATGACATTTTTTTTACGTTAAAGGTCCTGTACAGTAGAAACCTTCTTTTAACTATAAAATGTAAGTGCCTCAAAAATTCTGTGAAAGCATCGAAACCCTCACTTATAGTGAAATTCATACAGCATATATTCAGAAGCTCTGTCTTCAAACCTTAGCCATGTCCCTCACGCAACCGTGGTCGCAAAAACAATGGCAGAGCTAATGCGGAAACATAGTGGGCGGTACCAGCTTTTGTGAGGGCTATCCAATCAGAGCTTTTCAGGAGGTGTGCCTTAAAGGGACAGACACTAAAACTAAACCTGAATATAGGAGCTGCAGTTATAGATAGTATGAGAAAAGCCATGTGTTTTTTGAATGTTATTGCACGTTAACATTTCCTAGTAGACACCTACAACAAATGTATGAGCCTGAAAATGAGTATAATATGGGACTTTTAATGTGTTGGTACTTTAATCTCAGTGATGTTTTGGAGCACTTCTTCTTGCTCTGTCTTAAGACTTTGGAAATGGTGCAGTTTTAATTTTGTTGGTCATCCTTGCTGTGTCTCAGATATGTAGTGGGCTGTCAGGGTACCACCTTAAAGTGGCAGAATTCTTTTCTGCGACATACATTTATGTGTAAATACATACAGCATACTAACATACAATACAATCATTTGTCATCTTGGGTGAGGTACCCCAAGGTTCCATATCAGGCCCTATTTTATTTAGTTATGCCTCCAGTGGGGTCTCTTTTTAGAATATACAACTTCCCTTATCACTGGCATGCTCATGACATGCAGCTGTATTTTTCCTTTAAAACCGAGCAAAGCACGGGATCTTCAGTCAGTTCCAAGTTGCCCTGAGCATGTCTGGAACCAGATGAATATGTGTATTCCGTGGGCCTCTGTCTATAAATGTATGTACATATGCCAGAAATGTGGGTGTCGGTTTTGATTCTGATCTGGAATTTAGCCATTTCTGTTGACTAATAGCACGTTTATAGACTCATGTTTATACTGTAACTGTATTTTTGTGGGAATCACTCAGTAATCGCTGTCTCACCTAAAGCTGTGAAGCACTCCAGTCAGCACTCTTTTGCTCTATGAATAAACTGAGTTGCCTTGACTTGTGCCACCTTCTCTTTGATTCCTTGTCTGTAGGTGGAGGTTAGTGACGTGCTGGCAGAGCCAATAGCACCTCGCAGCATAGACCAAGTGTGGCTGTACAGTGTGGTCGGTTTCGAGCGGACTCGCATCTGGACATACCGCTGCCTCTCCTTGCTGTTCGCTGTGCCCTTTGCTCTCCTTTGTGGTATTTTCCTGGCCATTCTCGCCTGTCTACACGTCTGGTATGCTGGTGCATTAAAAAAACAGACATTCACATCTATACACTCAGTCATTTATCACTCATACATCATTTACAGTGAATATAGATGATATACTATGATAGCCCAGTGACTCTAAATCTGTGGTTTCCAACATGTTTAGCTTGACTGATGTTAAAGTTGCACAATGTAGTTTTGGAAAGGAAATTTAAATCAGAAGATAAAATAAAATAAAATAAACAAACTCTCTTTTTTCATGACTGAACAAACTAAACAAACAAACTCACCCTAAAGGACAACACAATTTCACTCTGCCACCTTTCTAGCTTCAAACAGTGTTCTGGGGACCTTGTTTTTCTCTGAGAACAGCTTGTTTATTCACTGATGGATAAAATAGATATTTATGAGTTTGTATATTACCTCATTACTATGAATATTGAAATTCTGAGTTTGAATTTCTTCTCCAAAATACATAGTGTCCCTTTAGGCAACAGACTTTTTATTTGGAGGGAAAAAACTCCTACTTAATGGTCGGCCACAGAAACACCTGTTGGCCCAAATCAAACCTTATGGTGGGGCAAATCTGATCCGCAGGCCCCACTTTGGGCAACCCTGCCAGTGAAATTGGCTTAAATGATTAATCACTTAAATAAACTATTAGATATAAGTTCTAAGGCTGAATTGGTGGAACTGTATGTGGAACATTTGGCTCAGGAGTTCATAGCTAATAACAAGATAAGGGTTAAGAAGATAGTCCTTTTCAATAATGATATCGTACGGATTTCTCTTTACTAGCCCCTGGGCTCAGTCTTCGGGCCCCGACTTTGGGCTCAGATGCTCAAACCTTTACATGTCTGGCTCACATCTGTCCCAACCAGATTAGGATCCCAATAGCTTTCATTTCTTCTACACAGAGAGGCAGAGCTGGTTTCAGATAGTTATGGATATCTGACAAATTCACTTTGATTGAGTCACACTCCCAAGAGTGCACAGTTTCTCACATAATAAGTCTTCTCCCCTCTGTCTGTCCTGACACACACACACACACACACACACACACACACACACACACACACACACACACAGTTTTTAGAAACAATCATTAAATAACACCTTCTTCGTCTCTCATTCTAGGTTTGTGGTGCCTTGCATACAGCTGAGCAACACCTTCCTTCCATGCCTGCGCTCCCTGTGGATGTGTGCGTTGAATGTCTTCATCTCTCCCTTCTGTATGTCTCTGGCTCTCTGCTGCAGTCAAATCGCCATTTCACTATCGAACAAGGACTGGCATCCAATGAGAGACAAAGAGGCCGTATGAATGTGAGACATACCGAGTGATATTAGTGGATGAGTGAGTGAGTGAGTGAGTGAGTGAGTTGAATGGGTCTTTTTTTTAAATTGATACAGTTAATTTGATATGTTTTCTATATATACAACCAAATAATACAAACATGTTATTATTAGAAGTAAAATTATTATGAATAGCATTATTATTATTGTTGTTGTTATTATTATTGTAGTTGTTGTTGTTGGTAGTGTTATTCAGTTGCATCATCACTGACCTCAAATGTAATTCTGAGAAAATTGTTTCAAACTATTAATAAAGTAAATGTCTCTAAATAAGTTCCTTGTTTTGTTTTACCAAACAGGCAATGTGAATGAATTAAACCAACACAAGAAATTTGCACCAACATTTAAGTTTAGAATAGGAATAAAGTTGACTCAATTAACAAATGCGAGACCTGATGTCTTTAGTTAAAGCAAATGGGAATGTATAATCCTCACTGGTCATTTATCAAGAACAAAACAGAACAAAACTTTTTTCAGTTATTGCTCATGAGGATTTGACTCTTTTCTCTTAACATTTTGAGGACCAATGTTTATAGATACATTGTAAAATTGATACATTAATGAATTGATCAATAAATAATAATTTTGGGGAATGATTATTAGTTGAAATTCTAATAGATGATATCGCTTTTTTTTATATGTATGATGCAGTGAAGTTTTCAGTGAAGAAAATATCAAAATGTTCTTTTTCACTTTTGTGAACATTTGTCAGCCTTGAGTTGCTCTTAATTCCGACCCATCCGGATGTACGCGAAGGCATCATATCTACCCGCCATGCACTTCGTCGCCGCCATCTTTCTTGTTGTGATGTGCTGGGTGGTCTGCCTTCACAGCTCGAGCAACGTTTGTGTTTTAATTTAGAACTTAACCTCTCTTTCTGTTATTTGTGTCGTGATTTTCTTGTAAGCAAGCGTTGAAAAGAAAGAAAGCAACATGGCGCAGTACAAAGGAGCTGCCAGTGAGGCTGGGAGAGCCATGCAGCTAATGAAAAAACGAGAAAAGGAGAGAGAGCATCTTGAGCAACTTAAGCAGAAGATCGCAGAGGTTTGTAACTTTGTAACGTTACCCCCAAATTATAACGTGTTTATCAGCCAGGCGGTATTACTGCGAGCCAATTAGGCTTTATGTCTTATTATAGTAATTGTCTACCCGTCAAACTTTGAGTATGTAGCTAGAGTCTCGAGGGACAGTTTTGTGGGGGCAGTGAGGGGGTCGCTGTTACTGCGTACTCAATATTCTACCTACCTAACATTTTAGCCAAGGTGAGGATAAGTACAGATTGTGAACCCATCTTTGAAATAAACTATGCTTAACTAATAGTGGTCTCCTGCAGGCATGTTGTCCATCGAAACGAGTTAAAGTTATGGCAGTGTAACCTTAAACCGCCTGCATGTATGCTCTCCTCTGTATGTCTGTTTTCTCGCAGGACAACATGGTCAAGTCCAACATCGATAAGAAATTCTCAGCTCATTACGATGCTGTAGAGGCAGAGCTGAAGTCCAGCACAGTTGGTAAGTAATTTTGTTGTTGCACATGAATCCTCCTGTGACACTACAGTGTGGATACAAGACACCTGGACTGGGACCCTTATGGTTTAGTTAAAGACAGGTTATGTCAAAAAGGATAACGGATGAGTTATTATGGAAATTTAGAACCTTTTCCAGTGGTTTGTTCACATTAGTTGACTTGTTTGTTTTTTGTATTGATCAGGTCTGGTGACACTGAATGACATGAAAGCCAAACAGGAGGCACTGGTGAAGGAAAGAGAGAAACAGCTGGCCAAGAAGGAGCAGTCCAAGGAGCTCCAGCTGTGAGTTCTCACTGTCACACAGCAGTTTTTGGTTGTTCATTCAAACCTCATGCTGCCGTCTACATTGGCCACTCCCTTAGCTATTTGGTGTAAGCTGCTGTAAACACTTTTCATTTCTTTACTTTTTGTCTGCCTCTTTGGTAAAATGTTTTACCAAAAACCTAAATTGTACCTTTTTGAGGACACAGATAAACTATTGTTTGCGGCTATCAATAATTAAAAATACGTCAGAGAACAAATGTTACCAAGACAAAATATAACTCAGGAAAAGTCAACAGATTATCTCTTGAAGAGAGATATTAAATGGCCAAAATGTGTGGACAGTACTGTGCTGTACTTTTGGTCTCAGGTTTTAATAGTTTAGGCTCAGCTCATTTTTTGAAGTCTAATTGCTACTGAGTGCTATTCTAGAGTCATAGTAGTGTAGTCAAACCTAGTGCCCCACCAGGTCTAAAGATATATATGAGTGGTCACTAGATGATTAGGGGGAATTAATGTTTTCCTTAATACAGGAATTTGCTCAAATTTTTGCTTTTTAGTGAAGTACCATCTTCAGGCCACAAAAAATCATTCAAATGAAGCTTTGAAAGAAAGAAAACTAATTCTGTGTAAGCTCACGACTATATCCCAACTCAGACAGTCTGTGATGTGTAGCCACAAGTATTCATTTTGAGGCTTCATGAGCCTAAAAACCAGAGAAACACTGTTTTCTAACTTTGTGGCATACCTCTTTCTATTCTTATTAGGTCTGGGCGATATGGCCTTAAAATTATATTGTGATTTTTGTTGAGGTTATATCACGATGCAAATATGCAAGACTATACATACCATGACATTTTGAAATCTCCCTCAGAGCGATTCAAAAATGCTGGTGTTCACGTTCTGTCAACAGTTTTAGTTGAAGAATAGTTCAAATGATTCAAATCAGATTCTCACATATCATCCCTTTACAATCAGGTAAAGACAAAATGATGTCACAAGATGATAGTCTCATATCATAATAAAGATAAAATGTGTATGACAATGCACAAAGCCAGCTACATAAAATAATGGTTTTCCCAAATTTTGTTTGTTTGGAGGAAGTTGAATAACCTCAACCCCATCCAGCACCTTTAGTCATACAGTATCAGCCAACATTAGTATTTGGACTCACTATTACTCTTGTGGCTGGATGGGAGCAAATCCCTACAGCCAGGACTAGGGATGCACCGAAATGAAAATTCTTTGCCGAAACCGAAAATGAGGAAACCAAGGCTGAAAACCGAAAACCGAAACACCGGAAGAAATTATTATTCAAGTTATTAGTGCCATTGCATTTATGGCTATGACTGTGCACTAACCTCACTAAAATCAAGGCATTGCAATTCAAAGAATAAATCAATTACATAAGTATGAACATATTTATTTAGGACTGACATTACAACAACGTACAATATAAAATAGAATAAAATTAAAAATAAAATGTTTAACTTGACCCCACTCATGTGTACATTAAATACATGATAATGTACAGGCCTGTAACTGACTGGCCTGCTGAAAGATAGTAAAATTAGATATGTTCTCTCATAAAAACATAAAGTGCATTTAAGTCGAGTGCATTTTAACATTTTCTCTGTAGGACTACCTATTATTTGGTGCACTCTTTTGCAGGATCTTGTTGAACATATCAGACAACAACGGTGCATGCCCCTCATCTGGTGCAGAGAGACGAGTCCTCTGCTCTGCTCCTCTTCTCCTGCCCTGTCCGCTTCTCCGTCTCCAAGGCGGTTCTCCGCATCCATCGCGGCCTGGATCATTTCTCGTGCGCGCTGCTTTAATCCCACATCCAAGTAATGATCTTTATAACGCGGATCAAGTACAGTCCCGATGAAGTGCAGAGGATCCGAATAAATCTCAGTGTGCTGGCAGACTCTAAGAGTGTACTCTTATTCGGTGCATCCCTAGCCAGGACCCAAAATGTGGTGGGAAACCTGCTACAGAAGCACTGTAAAGTGAAACTCTCACCATAAAGAAACCAAGGCTTTATTAAACAAAACTACGTTAAATCTTAAAAGTGCCTCTTTCGTCGTAATTAGGCTTTTACTCATGTTCAATCACGAATAAAGCCTTGGTTGCTTTTTTGGCGAGAGTTTCACTTTAAAGGGCTGGGCTAACTTGAAGTTGCATTGTGTGTAATGTAGGCTTCAGGAGCTACATAAAGCTTTATACTACCTTTTTCACATATAAGTATCAATGTGAAAAAGGTACTCCCTAACACCAGTGAACACACTTTAATGTATGAAATAGGTGAAGTTACCCTTTAATCCGTTGTTTGCATATGATATCATGCCATGCCATTGCTGTGATGCAAAACTGCAGCTGGAGGGCAAGGAACCTACAAAAGAAGGATGAGACATGACATCAACATTCCAACATTCTCTGTGCCAGATTTGGGACCAGTTCTAATGCAGGACAAACAAACAAACCAAAGCCAGACATAGCTGCACTTTATGGCTGTTTATGAAGAAATGCCTTTACATGAACTTTACAGGGCTCAAGACCATGGTAAATTCTTCAGACCATCTACCCTCCACCCCAACCCACCTTGTCACACATGCGTGCATCATGCAGTCTGCATCAGCAATTTGCTTTAGTGTTTCACACACATTAATTTATTTGTGGTGTTCCATCAAATTGTCATTATTAGCACACCCGTCAATCAATAGCATGATGTTATGTACTCCGATACAGTGGATGACGGTTTGGTTTTAGGTCTGCCTGTGAAACCAATGAAGAAGAGGTGTATTAAATGTGGTTGGCTTGACCTGAACTTCCTCTCCATGGAGACAGCTGGCCTCATCATCAAGGTCAAACCAAGCCAGGAAGAGTCCCAGGCCATGAAGGCAGTTGTGGACATTTTACCATTTAATATGTGAGGCCACAGACTTTGTAGTGGCCAAACCGTGTAATTACATTGTAACATGATGCACTGAGGTCCAAAAAGACTTTTTCCCATGTGGAGACATTTCTTTAAAATGGTAGAGAATTGTTTTCAATACTCACCACCCCCGCAAATTGACTCGTATTACTGACAGAATTTGGGCCATTTGGTCCAGTAAAGTTTGTAAAGCCAAGAATAGCTGCCTGATTAAATTATATTATCCCCATTCAAGTTAGCCGGGCACTTAACCAAAAGCGAGTTGGTTCAGTCGGGGGAAGTCTCAAGGGCGCATGCTTGGGATCTTTTTGTGCCAGATAAAATAAGAATAAATCATTGCGTACACAGTACTGTGCAAAGGTATCTTTTTTTTTTTTATTTCATATGGTTATTTCTTTTAAAGGGTTCAAAATAGAAATATATGCAATTGAATAAAATAAAGAACAGTTCAGTATTTTGTGTAGCTCTGGAGTGTGCAACTGAAGCATCTTCCCTCATAGTTGTTCAGGTCATTTATACATACTGTAGTTCTGCTTCTCCTTTAAGCTACTCATGATGTAACTGAGCTGGAAATTGAATTTGCTCCAAAAATGTGTTCCCCCTTCTTCTGTTTCCAAGTTGCTTGAGTCTTGATAACCACAGTGTTGTGCTGAAATTGACTCCTGCTTTGTTTTGGGTGGTTCTCAAATTCCAAAGTCATTGGTTTTGTTAATCAGCTGTCACTAGCAGTGACGTAAAGGGACATAAAATATCGATCTATGTGAAAGCTGTGCAGCTGATGGATCTCTCTTTGCCAAAGCATCAGACAAAACAATGGGATGTCGCTGTTGGATATCCTTCTTGGAACAGGACTAAGTAGTATTTTTCTGCCAGTGACGATAATCATTTCCAAGCTAAAGGAAACATTTGTCTAAATGGTTTGGACTTCCAAATAACTGTTGCCAGAAACCTCAAAACCGAATGAAAAATTAATCAAAACTCTGGTTGGTCTTCAGCATAGCAGGCCTTTTATCAACAACAGGAAAACCTCACTCTTGTTTATTTGGTCACTCCTTTAAATTTGGCTGCCAATAATACACATATAAGAACACAGAGTATTTTGAAAGGCATCTAATTAGGTGGAAAAATATATGTATCATGTCTCATGATGATTGTATGGCCACCATCTTGTCTACCTTTGACTCTGGTTGTCTCTCCTTTATGATTTTTTGTTTGCAGCAAGTTAGAGAAGCAGAAAGAGAAGAAGAGAAAGGAAGAACAGAAGAGGAAAATAGCCAGTTTATCATTTAACCCTGAAGACGAAGAAGAAGAAGAGGAGGAAAATGAAGAGGAAGAGCAGGACTGTGAGTTTTGACGTTAAGAATGTTAAAGCGCATACAAAAAAACATTGTCATTTTAAAAAAATCTAATTTGTTTGTTTTTTTTCTCTCTCCTACGTTTGTCAGTCTGACCTGGTCCTGTCTAAAATTACAGCTTCACTCTACAATTAAAGCAAGAACTGTTTAAACAGGGTCTTGCGGGGGTCAAAAAATGAAATGTCCAATCAAATGATACCGGAGCCGAACTCTGTCATGCATTCATTGTATGAATATAGAGGTTTAATGTCAAGATTGATGATTCCTGTCTTTTTAAAAGTTACTTAACTTGTAGAATTAACTGCTTTCTATATTTTTATTTAGTTTGAACTATTCTGTTGCTTATGCAACGCTGTGATCCTACCCTCTCACTGAAGTTACATAGTGCAGACACTAGTGATAGAGGGGCGGACTGGCTGAGACACCATTTACCCTGTTACAAGACACTATACCATCAAAATTATTTTGAATAGCATAATATTTCATAACATTGCTTTAATTAAGATACAGTAAATGAATTGGCAGAATAATCATTAATGAAAATAATCATTCATTTCAGTCCTACTACTTAGAACCTGAAGCAATCAATTTATATTTTAGGTTTTGCACTTGTTTCGTTGCTTGCAGAGCGTTAATTGAGAAGATTGGAATAATGTCATCACCAGACCCCACAAAGTAACTGCTCCTTGCTAGGAAATGGTCAACCACATAACCTCCAGCAAAATCACAATGTGGTGTTTTTATCAATTAAACAAACAAGCCATAACATGTAAATTAGGAACTTTGTCTGATAGATGTTTGACTTTGTCATGCAGACTCTCCAGTTAGGAAGAAGAAACTGGGGAAAAATCCAGACGTGGACACAAGTTTCCTTCCGGATCGAGACAGAGAGGTGACATTCTCATGTCTTTACTGTGTGATGGTGACAAATGGTTGCTGAATATTTTGATTTGGGTTTCACAGATGGTTTATGGGTCATCACATTGCAAATCCAGCTGCAGGATTTACAGCTCTGTCTTATCTGGCAAGCTGCAGAAAACACACAAATCAGGTGATGATTAGGGCAAGAAGTAACTAGTAAATGAAAGGCAAATCAGATTGAATCTCACAGGTCTGCCAATGTGCTGCACAGAACAAGTAGATTCCAAAATAATTGTATCTTACATAACGTTGAGATTAATTTAATACATTACATAACGCTTGTGGTTGGTGTCAGTTTCACACATGAGTAGATGAGGCTGTTCAGATGGATAATAGGGTGGCAAAGATATCTTCTTCTTTTTTTTTATTTTTTGACATGCTCATTTCTTATGATTTCTGTCTATTATGTCACAGTTTTCCCTGGATTTTTTTAGACAAAGGTGGCAAAGCTCGATAATGTGCATGGCTTGTGTTTACCTTAAGAGAGTTGTGAACTGAAAAGAAAATTAATCAAGATTTAAAAGATGCATGTCCATATCAGTTTAAATGTTATACCATGATGAAAATCAAAGATTGTGGCAATTGACGGTGTTTATTTTGGTATGAGGAAATTCATGAAGATGTGGCTGTTGCAGATTGTATCACCTTTCCTTGCACATCTCACTTTCCTCACTTAGATAAGAAGGGAAAATCCTGAATGTTTTGTAAAACATGACACCCTTTCTAATTTCACTGCATTGGTTTTGTCGGGGTTTTGTGTTTAGGAGGAGGAGAATCGTCTCAGAGAGGAGCTGAGGCAGGAATGGGAGCTCAAACAGGAGAAGATCAAGAGTGAGTTTTAGAATAACTCCAGCATGCATGCAAACACACACACACACACACACACACATACATACACACACATCTTGACTTAAATTCAGTCAAATATATCCACTGAGATCTCTAGCTCTGATCAGAAGAAAACATTTTGTCAGCAATGTCCCAGAGACTTGCTCATTCTTCTTGTCTTTTTACTACTGTATGTACACATACACACACATGCACACTCACACTTGCCCTCAATCCAAAAATAATGTTGGATGTTTGTCTTTAGGTGAGGAGATTGAGATCACTTTCAGCTACTGGGATGGCTCTGGACATCGTAAGACTGTCAAGGTAAAGCGTGATGAGCTGCAACATAGTTTTACTGTTTTCAGTTTCTAAAAGTGAGATATTCATGGGAAAAGAACACAACATATTAATCCCATGTTCCATTGGTCAAACAACATACTCAGTGTAGTATTTACTCTGTTCATGGTTGTATTCATGTATATTTTGTCTGCAGATGAAGAAGGGCAACACCATCCAGAACTTTCTGCAGAGGGCCCTGGAGGTCCTCAGAAAGGACTTCAGTGAGCTCAGGTGAGATTCTATAGAGCAAAAGAGTGTTAACAAGACATACTGTCATTCATGAATGAATGAGTTCACTCATGTGAGGTGCCATAATCAAACAGACAAAGAGGGTCCTGAGAAAATGACTGTATTGGAAGAACATTTTGTTACACCGTTCTTGATGACATTAACCTCGCCTCAACTCATCGTTCTTGATGACAGCGTAAGCTCATGTTCGATTTGAAACAGGCCTGCCTTAAATCAACCCTGGGGAGTGTAGGGTGGAATTTTTGTTTGATGACTTTAGTCATTGTTTTTCCTTGTCTCTAAACAATATGTTTGAGTAGCAAGTCAATGAGTTGGACTGCATATCAGATACCAAAACACAGGTGTCATACTTAAAGACAGGATTTTCCACTTGAGTAAAGTTGTCATCATCATGTGTTAAAAACAGTTGCCAAGTAAACAGTAGAAATACAGTGTTTATGTTTCAATGTGTGTACAGTGTGTGTACAGGCGCAATTTGCCATCGCAGCGCTATGGTGGAGGTCATCCAGGTTGTTCTCCAACAAAGGTTGAGCCAAGTTCAATCCTTGTTGCTGCACGAACCTTCGTGTTTTTGCCAGAACTCTGGGTGTCAGCTTTCCCTTCTTTGTCAGACTGGCGTCGTTCAAATAAGTGAGAGAGCTGCAGTTTTTTCACTCACTGTTTTTTATTTTAGATCTTAATCAGATCTCACAGTTATTTTCTCTGGACCTGGAGATGAATGCCCAGAGTGTCTGAATATTGGCAACAGTGGGAGCAGTGCTGGTAGTACAGTCTAACACTTGCAGTACTGGACACTGTGCAAGTGTCCTGCATATAGTGGGAGTTGTTCTCCATCAGGGATAATAGCTTTACCACAACAAGTTGCCAATGTTGCCACTTTCACCTTGAAGTGAGATAACCTTGTTATCATTTTACAATAATTTCCTCTTTGTGCAGGTCTGCTGGAGTGGAGCAGCTGATGTACATCAAAGAGGATCTGATAATCCCACATGTATGTATTGTTTCTGTGACTAACACACCCTTGAGAACCACAGCTCAACTGTTGCTTCACTCTGTTTTGATACACTTTACTTGATCTGACCAGCTCTGGATGTGTTTGTGATCCCGCTCCAAGAATCACTGTAATTGTATTTAGACTCTGGTAGTACTCTTTTTGTATTTTCATCAAGTTGGGACTTTGTCCAGACTGGATAGATTCAGTTTCATTTTTATGCCGGAGCTCGGCCGACAGCTGTGGCCAGAGGTCTTCCATTCTTGCAATATCTCAAGAATCTCAAGGGAATTACTTTAAACTTGTTAGAAATGTTCTCCTGGACACAAGGATGAAGCGATTCGATTTTTATGGCCAAAGATCACAGGTCAAGATCGTTGCAACTGGATAGCCCCCGATTCTCGGGAACACAGTATCTCAGAAATGCCTTAAGAGAATTTCTTCAAATTTGGTACATTTGTCTACTGTGAATCAAGGATGCACTTATCAGAGTCCAGTGGCAAAAAGTCAGAGGTCACTGTGACTTAACAAAACAAATATTTGACCGTAGCACTATAATTCATACAGGAGTTTGTTATAAAATTTGACATAAAAATGTCTGATTGGATAAAATCATGAAGTTATGATATTTGTCATGTCACAGGTTTAATACACTGTGACATCATAAAATCCCGAAAGAAATGTTCTGGCCATTAATTAATGCTATAGCGACTCGATTGGTGCAAGGAGGCATACAACTGCCATGTGGTAAATCTAAGTTAAAGTTTATTATTCCAAATATATATAAGAGTATTAGAGAGGCAGAGACGATTTTAAAAAGGATTCTGGGACAAAAGACATTGTGGTTGCTGTCAGTAGTTTATACCTTTATTATATATTTTCATTTTTCCAACAGCAGCAGCACTTTTTCATTCAACAGTTTATCTGTTTGTCTCATTCAGCATCACAGTTTTTATGACTTCATTGTGACCAAAGCCAGAGGCAAATCTGGTGAGTGAGCAAAGAAGCTTTCAACTTCTGAAATGCAATATCTTGATTGATTTTACACGTTATGTTTTGAGTAACTGAAAGTGGTTGATTCTGTACAACATCTGGAGTAAAATGAAGTCGTGTTTCCTGCCTCTCTAATCAGTCCGTCTTCTCTCTTCAGGTCCTCTTTTCAGCTTTGATGTCCACGACGATATTCGACTGGTGAACGATGCAACTGTGGAGAAAGATGAGGTGAGGAGTTGGGAGCAGTAAGAAGGGATTGTGAATAGAAAAGATCAGAAATGTTTGGTTTATGTGAACCAAAGTCAACCTGAATAAAAAAAAAAAAATGAATAACTAGTAGATGATGACCTCAGCAGCTCCAGCCCGCTTTATAATCTGAGATAACATTTTTTGTCTGTCCATTCTCATAAAACAGCATTTATTGATTTGGCTTTGAAACTTACGAGGCAAAGAGGAACACTGCACCAGCAGCTTAAAGGAACATTATGTAGAAATTAACTTCTGTAACAATTTGTCAGACATGATGTATGTTGAAGTAAACATGTATGTAATGCTGTCACCCTACCTTCCCACTGAAGTTACATAGTGCAGACACAAGTAATGGAAGTGTTGTTGTGTTGTGGAATTTCGTCTCGCTTCACCATTTTGGAGAGATGAAGAACACTCAGAGACACAGATGGCTTGAGTTATTGTTGAGTTGCCATGATAATCCTAACGAGTCTTCCCAAATGTATACCAAATTATATTTTACAGCTTCTGGAAGCAGTGCTTCCATCCATTATCGGTTTAACAACATAGCAAGGGGCGTGATGCACAGTCTCTTGCATCTAGTTAGAGGACTTGGATGTAAAATAGGTCAGAGACACTTAGTCTGCCAACATAGATAGATCGAAGACCTCCGTATGAGTTTTACACAAACAGTTATTTTTGCTTTGGCTTGTTTTGTCAGAAATCTGTTCTGTAGACACATCTACAGTGGTTTAAGTTTCTAGGTTGCAGGGACCATGAGAAGATTGCTCATAGAGCAATCGTCACTATCCTTATTCAGATTTTAACGTCTGTACAAGATATATATGACTTCCTTTTGTATGGAGACCAAATGACCTGGGGGAATCATATTTTTCACAAACATCTGGTATCCATATAGTACGTCAGTGGGAGACTGATGGTAGAATGAGCCTATTAATCCTTCTTCACACTTGCTTAGAGAGAAAAAAATCCCAAATGATTATTGTTCCACCCCATATGTCAAACTTTATTATGATGAAATGACAACTGCATTGTGCCTGACTGAAAAGCTCTGTTATGAGGGCCTGATATCAATCTAAATAGATTCATACATGACAGTGAAGACTTGCAGCCTGTAGGGTGGGTTCGCCCATAACAATGAATCTGACAACTGTGCCCTCATTTAAATGCCATATCAAAGTTAAGTCTATTATGCTCCTTTGTCTGAAGTCTCATGCAGGTAAAGTGGTGTTGAGGAGCTGGTACGAGAAGAACAAACACATCTTCCCTGCAAGCCGCTGGGAGCCGTACGATCCTGAGAAGAAATGGGACAAATACACGGTGAGGGATCATTCAGCTGTCAGGTCAAATTAAATCCCGGCTTTCAAACGTAAAACAAAAGTAAAACATCTGACGTGTCTGCTGTAGCCAAATTATATCCTTAGCAAACCAGTGTTTATGTCATGGGCATATCTAGTAGCAAGTCATATGCAGATGGACTTGCTCTCTAAAATACTTTTTAAATTTTTTTTTAATGTTTATTTAACAGGGACGATACATACAAAATTGCCACAGAAAATGGGAAAACGTGATGCATATAAGACGTCTAACTTCAGCTAATTTGCAGTCTTATTGCATAGCTTCTTATCCAATAGGCTCCATCTGTTCTTCTGAGTTATATGGAATTGAACCTCTCTGGGTGATTCTGAACTGTTTATTTGACCAGATAAGGCGTGAACATTCCATTATAACTAGACGATCTATGTTATTCATTCGTTGGTTTCAGTGTGGTGGCTGATGCTGATGAATTCTTAGTAATAAATAATAAATAATAACAAATACGACGCGTCGACGCAACAATTTCGCATTGACAATTTTTTATGGTCGACGGAATTCATTATGTCGACTAATCGTCGACTTGTTTAGTCTCATTAATCCACAACAGTCACTTTAGATGCACAGCACGGGACTGAACCGCCGGCAAAATCCCGGTCCAGCTCGCGTCGCTGCAGGTATTAATCTGCGTGTTTCTTAAGGTGGGACATGGGGGTGGGCTCTGCAGTGATTGGCTCTGGTGCGCACGTGGCTGTGGTGGCTATGGTTGACAATGCTAGCGGAATGCGTAAATCATTTATGAAATCATTTATTAACGGTATCTTTGTTGTCAAAACAAAACCGACGTGTCACACACTTGAACCACGCAGCAGCCATGTTGAAAATCTCAGTCTGATCCTGATCGGCAGAGATATTTGAGGCACACACACAGACAGACAGACACACAGAGATTTCTTGCTTTTATAGAGAGAGATTTAGAGATTCTTGTCCGTGCCTAAGAGGAAGTTTTAGCACAAAATGATTAATGTGTTCTGTTAAATCCCTTGTACGTGCTTCATAAGAACAAATCTGTTTGTGCAAATTCCTCTATGGAGTCCAAGTTTAAAAGATCCAATTAAACTGTAATAGCAGGGTGATTTGTGGTGTAAATTTGCCTTAAATGAAAATGTGTGCAAATATTTTCCTCCACAAAGGCATGTAGCTCATAAAGATGAATAGATGACCGTCTTGCATGCCCTTCCTGCCCAATGAAGTATAGAGATATATAGAGATATAGATTTAAAGGCCCTTGTGGTTTAGCCAGAAAATTCTTTGTCATGAAAGCTGAAAGCAGGATGTTTTTCTGAGCTCAGGAAACTTTTTAGAGATATTTGGTTCTCACAGACAACATATGATGATATAGAATATGCCGTAGATTAAACTACCCGACAACATGTTATGTAACTAAATAGAGCGTGAATTTAAACATCTGCAGCAGACACATGCAACACACACATAAATGCAGGAGTAATGTGAATCTAAAAGTATTACAGACAACACTGACAAGGACAATTTTCACTGAACAGTGGGTGCTTTTTATGCTTTGATTTAGCTAAATAATAGTTAAAGCAGAAATAAACAACTTTTTCAAAACTCCCGCTGGTAGCGTTTCCCTGTGATGCTTCTCTTGGTGCCACCGTTCACAAAGACAAGGTTGGCAACATGGCTACAGCTAGGGGCCTGGCTACTGCAGCGATTAGATGAAATGTAAAGAGTCAGAAGATACCCAGATCTCAGTACTATACAAAGGCAGAGTTAAACATCAGGTTGTTTTAATAAGTAGCCCAGTTCTGTTACTTACTGATTAATTAGAAAGAAAGATGGTTTTGTCCCTTTGGTAAGGAGGTTATGATGCTCCAAAAAATTTTTCCCATGGTTTTACAACTGCTTCTTTTACAGTGTAAGTGTACGGGGAAAAAAATATTTTTTGGCCCCAGTGCATCACATGATGGTTACTGGGCCGATACGAAAGTTGGCTTCAGAGCCTGGCACTCTTCCCGTGGGCTTGTCTTCATCAAGTGAATGGCTGTTCGTTCACTGTTGTTTTATCACATTTTTTTCCACTCTCCCCCCTTTGCCTCCTCCATCAGTGCGGTTCTATTTCTTTTGCAGTGTAGATTTATTCCAGTTGTTCAACCATTGCCTTGGGAAAACAACTGGGGAAAGAAACAAAACTTCATTTTTTCCATTGTGTGTGTGTGTGTGTGTGTGTGTGTGTGTGTGTGTGTGTGTGTGTGTGTGTGTGTGTGTGTGTGTGTGTGTGCGTGTGTGTGTGCGCGTGTGTGTGTGTGTGCGCGTGTGTGCGTGTGCGTGTGTGTGTGAGCGAGCGTGCGTGCGTGCGTGTGTGCAGTTTTTTCTCACATGGACATGTTATGGCATACCACAGATGAATAATATATGAATATTGATTTATTGCCAATGTCAATTCAGAATATTTGAAACCATTTCAATACTAATTTACCGCGGTATTAATACGCTTGCTTTTTCACTCACT
>CAEMYA010002104.1:316059-349524 GCA_903131615.1 Diplodus sargus
CTCACATGGACATGTTATGGCATACCACAGATGAATAATACATGAATATTGATTTATTGCCAATGTCAATTCAGAATATTTGAAACCATTTCAATACTCATTTACCGCGGTATTAATACGCTTGCTTTTTCACTCACTCTTCTCTGACAGGAAGTTGGCTCAGAACTGTATTTTTAAAGACCTGAGCTAAAGAGGGAGGGAAAAAAAGAATGTTTTTTTTTTAAAAGTTATATTTAATGTTTCCTACAGTCATTCTGCTGTTCCCTGCTAGTAGGCAAAATGTAATTCCCTCATTAATGTGTTAATGCTTGCTAGTGTTATCAAACACTGTATTGGAGTTAGATATTATAGAATTGTGACAACACTGCCAAAGATCCAGAAAAAAAAAGTTCTGTAACCTTTGGGGTTTGTTAGGTAGCTGGTAGGAAACATTGCATGTTCTTCTTGGGAAGAAGGTATCTTTCTTATATTCATCACAGAAACTCTGATATGTATCTGTCAGTGTGATTTTATATTCACTTCAGTATGACTCACACCAAAGAAATGAAATCATGGAAATGAATCCACTCTGAGAACTTATTACTCAGTCCTGGAGAAAGTCCTCACAGCTGCCTTGGCAATCAGTGACTAACAACTAGGATATGTTGGTCCTGGTCCATTGTAGTGATGAGTTGCCCCTCAGACAATAAGGAACTCAAGGTAAAAACAACACTTAATGAAGTTAGTCATTGTGTGATATCTGCTCACTGAGCACTCTTTTGTTCAATAGCTAAATAATAACAACAGGGCTGCAATCATTTAGTCCTGGGCAGCAGATCTGGTCAGATTATTTCCAGAAGAGAGGGAACACTGGGACACCATATAATCATTTGGAGATGATTTGTTTTGTTCTCATTGATGAGCTTCGCATTTTTTGTTTGTTTTGTTTTTCAGATCCGGTGAAACAACGGCCTACTTCACACTTCGGGATCTGTGAACGCAAGCCTTTTGCTGTTAATTTCCATCTTATTCTACTTTATTGTAAAATATTTCATCAATGCTTTGTCAGGATTTGATAAACTCTTCATTCATGGTTTTACTAGCTTTGTGAAATACTAGCTTTCCTTAATGTATCCGAATCACCCATTCAACGTTACCGGCAAAAATAACCCCACATTTGTATGTATATAGCTGATAAAGTTGTAGTCGCATCTGTGCTGAATAAAAACGAACCTGGCTATGACTGACTGGACTGAAGAGTAAACCTGATTATATTTGGCTCCAACACTTAAATGTAAATGTTCCTGTCTCTCATTTCATTCCTACGCGTGTATGTCGAATGTGACCAGGTTTTTCCTGGCTCCGGTTACGGTGCCAACCATAAATTGTGCTTGACAGTCAAACCTGCCGCATGCCTCCTGCTCCTACTGCACAAAATGTGAGCTAGTCTGGCAGCGTAACTGTTAAAACATGCACGGTGAGCCTCCTCCCGTAGCCTCAAGACACCACTCCCCTCACCGTCTCTCTTCACTCTTGGCAGGGTCTTGTCACAAGTCTCACACGCCATCAGGAAAGCTTTGACAATCGATTTTTTTCCACTGAGGGGCCGGTCAGTCCAGTGTGTGTGTTTGTGAGGTTCAGGTCTGGGGCTCACACTTGGACAATGTCTTACTCTCTGTAGCAGAATGTTGAATGCAGCTCTTGTTGTGTACCATCTCTTGGCACTCTGTCAGCCGCTCTGGGCTCAGGATAGTGCCGTCGCCATCACTCCTCAGGACTGCAGTCTGGACTGTATACAACAGGTAAGCCGGATTTTCAACCTTGTGTACATTTATATGTGTGCAGGTTTGTGCTGCTGTATTGACACATACGCGGGCTCTGAAGTGGCTACACTGTTAACTCAGTGAATTTTCTTGTTCAGTTTCGGTTGTCCGCGTTTATCGGTTTACAATATTTCTGTCAGCTGTCTTGTAGCCTACAGCATTTCATTCTTTGTGGACAACAAACCTATACATGATGTGTGTGCTTTAATGCATATTAAACAACGAAAACGGTGTTAGACCGCAAAGACATTAGAATAATTCATGGCTGTGTTACATTCTATCCTGTGTCTCGTCCACTAGACATACATTCTTCTTCATCCAAGGTATTTTTATGTTAACAACACCAGCCTCTGTTTGTGACCTTTTTCTAATCCTGCAGTTTTTGAAAGTTAGGATATAACACATACACCAGAAAAAATACATTTTTGTATGTGAATTATACTGTAGGGTTAAATCATAATATATATTCAAGTCCCCTTCCAGTCAAAACTCTTCTTCCTACAGTTGTGTGGTAGAGCTTCACTGTGTGGGGATCAACACTAAAAGGCTGTTTTCACATTCATCGCTCAAAGTGTAAATCTTCTCTGCTCATTGCTAACCTGATTTTTAGAGGCAGAGCTATAAGGATGATATGGGATATCGCAAGTTTGGACGCCAATCCGGGTCAAGTATTCAGCGGAAGCAAGTGTGATGTGGAAACTTGAAGTTTCAAGTGCGCAGACACTGAGAATGGACTTTACGGTGAATTAGGAGACATCTTGTGTGGAGCAGTTAAACTTGTGAAATAGATACTTGCATATTGATGCATTTTAATGTGGTCATTATACCAGTCATACATCTATAGAGAAAGACAATTTACAGATACATTTTATTTATTTGTCATGATATTCAGTAAAACAATGAAAAATGAAAATGACTCTGTTGTTGACTTGGTCACCACATAGTTTTTATTTATTTACTTTCTTTTAGGACAAATTTAAGATTTAATATTATTGCAAACAGTCAACGTACAGAAATTATCTATCTATCTATCTATCTATCTATCTATCTATCTATCTATCTATCTATCACAACAACAAGAGTTATACTGATTGATTAACGGTGTGTGATGTTGCGCATGACCCCTGAGCAAAACTAATAATACATGTTGCTACAAGTGACATTAATAAAAACTTACTATAACAACATCATTACAAGCTGAGAAAGCGGTTTGAAAACAGAAGTTAATTTTTTTTTTCAGACATGTCATTTAACATTTTATTAAGGAACAGTCTGATGGGGGGGAAAAAACAAACATATTCCATTATTTAGTACCCCCAGGTCTAATCAAACTTGTTTTTGCAACCGCAATACTTGGGAGTATGAGGATCTGAAGAGTAACGAGGTGAGTAACGAGGTGAGTAAGAGTGAACCTGTGAATGTGATTTAATGGTCATTTTGCAACACACCAGGATCCCGTAATGCTACATAAGATAAAGACAGTATTTTATACAGTGCAGTGTGGAGTTCAGGAGTCCCACAGCCTGAGGAGAGGGGCTGCTCTGTAGTCTGGTGGTACGGCAGCGGATACCTCTCCATGTATTTTCAGATGGCATCAGGGTGAACACAGTGTGGCTGTTGTCTTTTAGTATCTTTGGGCTCTGTGCAGACATCTCACTTCACTGATATCACTGATGCTCTGCAGATGGGTGCCACTGATGTTCTGGGCTGAGCACCAATCATGCCAGTTGGTGATGTTTCCCTCAGGATGCTTTCTATTGCTCCTCTGTAAAAGTTGAACTTGGCACTGGTATTTAAATTTCTTTAAGTTCTTTAGAAGGAAGAATCACATCACACCTTGTGTTTGCTTAATAGTGCTTTCCAAATATGTTGTGATGCCCGTAGACCCGCCTCTTAAAACCAGACATTTCAACGAGCACAGTGAAAACTGACACTTTCACCAGTGAGTGTGAGTAGGCAGACATAACTTTTTGCAGCGCATTTGCCTCACAGCAGTCCAACCAAATTACCACGTTTTTAACAAGGAAGACAAAACTTCCGCCTTTGCTGAAAACCCTGAAAGTCAGACAAAGTGACTCACTTCTTGTACGTGTACTGACCTGGAGCTGCTTCAGTTTCTGTGTGAAATGTCAAATATCACACACAAAGACTGGAATAGGTAGCTCCAGGGATCATGAAATATCCCAGTTTTGGTGCCTCTGTGCGCTGTTTTCAGAGAGTTGATTTAATGGACAAAGGGAGAATGTGGGGTTGTCAACCTGAGCTGAACTGTGAGGTTGGTGTTGGTTACACAGAAATACCAATAGTTGTTTTGTGGCAGCTTCTCATTATGTACCAGGTTTCCATCAACCACAGACTTTTTTTTAATAGAAACTCTTTGCAGATGTAGACTTTTGTGATCCTCTTTGGTCATTTTCAGTAAATTCTAAATCGGATCAAAAGAGGAAGATGTCAGTATAGCCATGATGGCATTCATTTTGGCTAAACCAAAATTATTTTCCCTCCTCTGTCTTCTGTCATGTGCTGTGCTGTGCTCAAAAGCCACCCACATTGACGCCGTGTCAGCGGAGGAGCTCTCTGTTGTTTCGCGCATACCAAGCATGTAGATCTGCAGTGAGCTAGCGTGCAAGTAACCATTTAGCCTACAAAGACTACTCTGACAGCCATTACCTAGCAGTTTAACTGTCATCGTGTGAACCACTGACACACATACACTCCTTCGCTGTTTATGTGACACGCCTGAGGCAACCCACGTATTTCTTCCTCTCTCATTTTCTTCACCTGTTAGTCGGGTTATGGTCTCTAAACCTGTAGGGCAAGTCAGCAGTATGTGTGTGCCTCATCGGTAACATTTACTCTGTTAGTGAGAGGTAGATTTGACTCACACATGCAGATATTGCTCAATGGACGTAGGACCCTGAGTGGATGATTAATATCTTTAATATTGGCTTTGACAGCTCTGGGTTGTTATTTATTGTTGGAAGACAAAAAAACACAGCGGTTGATACTGGGACTGTGGCAGCGCTCCAAAACACCCCCCAATTTGTTGCATCACTGCTTTGGGTGATGTCGTGACAAGCTCCATCTGATAGCCCTGTCAGCGCCTATATACATTTTGAGCCATTATGAATAACATGCAGATGTTTGGCAATTAAAGAAGCTGTTTTGGTCACGAGCCCCTCTGGGCTTCACGTGTCTCTGTATGTGGGATCAATACATAAAATCTGACATCTTTTGAAACACGTGTTTCTTAATGTGTGTTGAATTTCACAAAGATTGCAGCATAGTAGTCAGAGGGTAACAGCGTCAGATGGAAGGAGGAGCAGTCACCCAATATAACTACTGAACATTTTATAGTATAAGTACAACTCTAAACTACATTTTAGAAGCAATCACTGGAGTTTTGACTCCTCTACATATATTTTATATACTCAAGCGCTTTAGTTACTAGTTACTTTGCAGATTAAAATTATTAATACAAAATCAAAGCTGCAGTAACGGATATTTTTCTCATCAAAATAAATGTTAAACGGCTCCATATTCCAACAGTAATCACTGAGTTTCATGAATTAAGGGAAACATTTAGTACCATTTTGCATCTTAACACAATAGAACATAGGTGTTTGCTTTTGGCCCGCGGCCCACCAATAAGGTTCAGTTTTGACCCTCCAAGGAAAAAAAAAAGTCTGGGCAACCATTTCTTCCCAGCGATATCAAGATTAGTTAGAATTAGCACCGCATTAACCAGCCTCAACATTTAAGTCGTTGACACACACTCGTAAAAATTTACTGGCGAGAGATTTTCCTTCCCTTCATGGTTTTGTTTTGTGGGATTTTCTCATGTTGCTTCTGATCAATGTAGGCTTCCACATCACTGCACGCAGCACGGTGCCTTCAAACCTTTGCCTCTGTTGATTTCTATGCATTGTATGTCTCTGCCTCTGTTGGCGTTAATGTAGCCTACTGTCCTACAACACCAGTTGGAAAAGGAAAAAGGGATAATATGGTGTAACTCATGGAAGCTGAGAGCAGCTGTGTTTGTAATTGTTATTTGATGCCTTTAACCTGAGATCACAAACATGAGAACAAAAAGCTTGTTTCATAATAATTTATAGTATTTCTCTGTCTGAAGAAAATGAGAGGCAGATGTTCTGAAGATCATCCTCACAAGAAAACAACTTTGTTCCATACAAGTGGACCGTGAAACGACTCTCCCTGCTGTTTGGGGTGGTTTTGGGAGATTAAGAGCAAACTTGAACTGTCTTAACTTTTGACATTGGCTGTAAAAATGTTTCCCCTCTCGGTTTCTTCTTGAGTAACAAGAACAATAGTAGTCTTTCTCCATTTTAAACTGGACGACTGGAACCGTGCACGCATCTCCGGAAAACTGGAAGCCTGTATATCAAAAAAGCAAAACTGCAGGCTTTTCCACACCTCACGGTTTTCACTCAAATAGAAAATGTAATTCAAAGTCTAGACACAAATGCCGCCATCGAGCGCACTTTGGTCACCTGGAAAACATTGGCCTTCCAGATTAATCATCCGACTGGTCTCGCTCGCTTCTCATCTGTTTAAACTCAGCTGGCATGACACTTTCGATCCGCCGTTGGCGCATAAAAGAGGCCTCACTGTGGGTCAGGATGGAAGCGTAAGGCAAGCCATTCGTTTTAATTAAATCCATGCAACTTCAGAGTGTAGCAGTGGTTTGCAGTATGACTCTGGGAAGCTGGGCTGTAAGTTTAGCCCAATTTGAGGCATAATGTACCTGACATCAAATGGACCTAAGCATTAAAAGTTGATGTGAAATTCATGTAAAATGTCAAATATATACATATATTTTTCTGATTATTGGCATCGTTGTTCTGAGTTTTACTTGTTTTGATGATTTAATTGGCAATAAAAGAACTGTATTAAAAACTGTGCTGTTTTGGCTCTGATGCAGCATGCAATCTGCAAAGTAACTCATCACGAAAGGTATCAAAATAAATGCAGCGGAGCAAAAAGTCAAACATTTTCCTGGACCGGACGTTGAAAGCCTCAGAAAATGGACATACTCAAGTAAAAGTACCACAAATGTGTACTTCATTCCAGCACTCGGGAAAATGCTCGTAGTCACATTCCATTGCCGCCTGACCGAGATGTTTAAACTCTACACCTGGTAAATTCCCGGCATGAGACGGGTGTGAGCGTCAGACTGTCGGTTGTGTAAAGCAACAGAAAAACACAGCCGCCCCGCCTCCCTGCTCCACCCCTCTGACGGCAGAAAATGATATGGGGGGAGAATGCAGATGCTCTCAGGTGAAGCTCCCTGATGCCTTTAGGATAGGCACAGGCGGTGAAAGGCCAAGAGTAATAGTGCGTTTTAAGTTCACAGAAAAGTTGTGTCCTGCAGGATGAAGGGAATTCCGTATTTTGGAGGCTGCCGTGTCGCCAGAGCTCTTGCTGGGGCAGATTTGAGCGTGCTGGCAGAGGGGGCCAGGTCTCGGGCACTGTGGTGCTGGACAGGACTCGGGCTGCTCTGCAGCTAACAGGGATCCAGTGTAGGGCGGCAAGAATGGGAATGAATCAACACATCTGTAAAACATTTATTTTAATGATGTTATTAACAGCTTGTGTATATGGCATTTGGTTCATTCATTACCTTGTTGATGCTATTCCTGCTTGCAGCATTTCTTCAGTTGATCCGCCATGTTCTCGACAGATGAGCAGAGGATGTTGCACACTGATGAGATGTTCAAATTCAGGTTAAAAACATATCAATCAGTTCTTGTTGGACTGTGTGCAAACAGCAGGTTATATCTGTTTATGTGCTGTGTCTCCACCACAGTGCTACAATCAAGTTTCTTGCATTCTTAAATTGGGTGACCTTTATTTATCCACTTTGTTAAACTGACATGAAACAGGCACAAAGTGCAAACAAACATTCAAAAATGCAGTTTAAGATGCTGGCTCATAATTCATTATTGCTCTCCTTTACAGGGAGGACCTGGATGTGAATACTGCAGGATAACCAGAGCTGATGTGAAGAGGGCTCTCGGTTTCAACTCCATCGAAGCGTTTGGAAGTAAGTCTGATTCCGCCGGGATGCACCTGACTGTGGGCTAATTGCACTGACATTAAAGCACTAACTGCACTTACAAGCAAATTGCTCCAAAATATTTTGGCAGCAGTGAGATGTCGTTCCCACTGCAGCGCGAACGTCACCAATCTCAATAACTCAATACCACTGGCACTGTGAAGAGCCACGTGACATTGTTTGCACTTCCAAACAAAGGTTTGGCTAAAGTTCAAACATTGGCAGCTGTCTCCATAACCCAGGTCACAATAAGCCTACGTCTTAATACGACCAATGAGAAAATTGAACTCCTGGAAAGCCCAAGTCAAATATTTGCTAAACCTCTGCTGCTGGCAACAATGCAATTTTTTTTGGATGGATGACCAAGAAGTGTGGCTCAGGCACTCATTTTCCAAAGGGAGAATAAAAACTGTAATCTTAGCGATCCACCCTAAGGTCAACATTTCAGTGTGGTACATACCAAAGAAGCTTTTTATTTGTTGTTAGAATTGGGTTGTGTTTTTACTACTAATAACTCTGTTTGATCGTTCCAGATGTTTGCTATGTTCAGATTAGATTTTCATTTCATTTGTTTGGTGTAATTATTCTTTATGGGTTGGCATATTTAGTTTTTGCGTAAATAGAAGGCCTAAAAGTCTTTGTTTTGCTTTTGCTGTGTGGGAATTAATTAACACTGTGCCCTGAGGGTGGAAAGGCAGATATGAGGCCGGTATCGGCTGGGTGGCTTTGTGGTTTGTTACCAGAGCAAGTAAGGCAAGATCCATGGTTACTCTGTTCTTTGTTTGCTTGATTGCTTAAGGAAACCTTAAGGTAAAAATAAAGCCCCAGGTTCAATAGGCTTCTTTAGCCTAGCCCATATCACATGCTCATTGTGGTGCAGAGGAAAGTTTGATTTTAGTGTATTTTTTTATGCAACCCTGTCCCTCCCCTTGGGGGGGCTTCAACCAGGAAAACTGTGACAGTTATTATTATTTTCAATTAAATTATTATTCGGCTCTTGTTATGTTGGGAAACGGGTTACATCTCAATGGTTTTTATTCTAATAAACAAACTTGAATTCATAAAAATCAGGATTCTCAGAAATGAATTTGAGTCTCTGTCTGTCATAGTGTACCCAGTATAAAAAGTGCTGTATCTGATTTAGAATTTTTTGGCCGAAGAAATTAAATGACTATTTACTACAATAAGCAAATATCATTAGCATGCAAACACAATAAGGAAAATGTAAGTCAAAACACAACAATATTTCAGAAAACACACTTCACAAATCATGCATTTTCTTTAAAAACACAATAACATTCCTTGAAAAACTACACTTGACAAAACATGACATTTCAGACAAAATGTTTCACAGAAAAAAACAACATTCAGCAAAACCAATGACAGGTGCTAATTAGGGAATGTTAGCATGCTAACACATAAGGAAATGATGAATAGGTAAATGACCTAGGTAATTGTTTACTGCTAAACATCAGAATTTCCCTGAGAGTCAAAACACGTTTCACAAAGTACAACTCTTGACTAATTATAATATTTCAAAAAAACATGACAACATTTTAGAAAACACATTTCATGAGACGCAACAAAGTAGAAAACATGACCTTACATCTGAAATGGCACCTTTGTGACCGCGGGCATCTTAGCATGCTATCATTAGCAAGCGCAGCCTCAGAGGGCCGTAAGCTTGGCTGTAGACTAGTCTGTCCTGAAATACCCAGTTTCCTTTCACATTTGATATTTAGAAATGTACTGAACGCTGACTTGTGCCATGTCTAAAATCATAATTAACTGAGAATATCCAAACACCTTGAGATTTCACGTGTCCATTGTTATTTCTCCTCAGGTTGTGTTCCGTGGCCATGTTATGAGTTGCTTGGAGAAGAAGACCCTGAAATCTGTCGGCACTATGTCCAAGCACCGGATGATGTGACGGTTGAGTTTGTACCTGAGCCAAGCCCCAAATCTGACACCATTGTTGTCTCCTGGAAGCCCAGTTACTATGGTATGTTCATACACATTCAATACACAGATGTCTCTTCTTTTCTTTTTAAGCCGATTTCTGTTTTGTAATGACATGGAGCATGTCTTTAAACTGGGTTTAGAAACTCATATATCATGTCGAACAGGAGCTCCCTCTCCCAAGTCGTTTCTCATATGAGGGTTTGACATCAACAAGATTTCTGGTGACACACAGTGAATAATGACTAAGAGGTAACAATTATGTCTTGCATTATGAGAACACTTCAGCGTATGAGAGACAGCCGGTTTAAGTTGTTCTGGGGTTTTGACAGGCAGCGGCGTCTCTGACATCCATGTTCAAAGTTAAATCGACCGTGCACTGGACTGGTGCTGCACATGCACGGGTGATGGATCACCAAAGGGTCCGCGACGCTGATCTCACTCATCTGTCCCTTTCGTGTTTGTTGCAGGGATCGCCTTCCTGCGAGGCTTTCAGGTGTCCCTCCAGGCTTTGGGAGGGTCGAGTGTTGCCTGTCAGCTCTTTCTCTTCCACCGTAACCTGTCACTGCTGGCATCGCATGCTCAGAGGGTAGGAAGGGTTCCACTTGCTTTGGTCTTCGCTCACTTCCCTGTCTCGTGTGATATTTCTGACACTTCAAACACAAATTCTTGAAGAATGTCCACAGCCAATTATCTTTGGATAAAAGAAGCAAAATAGTGCCTTGATTTGTGTTTTTTTATTGGTGAGTGGATCCTAAATCGGTCCTAAATCGTTTCTCATGTTCTCCTTTTATAACTTGATGACTTAGTGAGTGTGAAATGATCCTATATTTTTGGTGAGATCACATTGACATTATGCCTCCAGTTAACAGCTGTACATACAAGACGCTACGTCAACGAGAGCCCGATATTTATGTAGCCTTGTTTTTAATGAGAATGTCCTGAAGGATTTTACATACCAGCTCAGGTACGACATCATTCACCATTGGGTACACGCACAACTGAAGTGAAATGTCTCCATTACAAAATCGTTTTAATTGTATGTCTTATCCGATCCGCTGACAGGCATTAAGAATTACTATAATAACTTTATAGAAACAGCGAAGTGTTTTGTTATGTAGGCTATATACAGGGATTAGTATTAAATCGAGACTATTTCATTATTATTTTTTCTCCAGAAAAACTTGAAGAGGCAAGTAAAAAGTAAACATTCTACTGTTTCACAACATGTCAGGCATATAATACAACATATTTCAATGCACTGCTAATGATGAAATATGTTTTTGTTTCTATAGAAAGAAATTTAATCAGAAGAAAATAAATATGATGAAATTATGAGAAATCAAAAAAGCTCATTATTTGTCAAAATGTAGAGATTCTGTCAGAAAGAAAACAATATTCATACAGAATTCAAAAGAGAGAAAAAGAAAACCTCAGATCACATTGAAGGCAATTTTTGATTCAGGCCCTGGGGGAAAGTGTGAAAAAAAAAAAAAATCCCATTATTTGCATCTAACCTGTGATTTCTTAACAATTGTTGCTGTTGCGCACATGAGCAAAACTCCTATCTCATTGTATCAGATAAAAAAATGTGTGTATTTAATAAAGAACACCAATGTAGGTCGTGACTCCTGCTGTTTTCTGCAGGTGTACAAGTCGGACCCATTCCCCGGCCTCCCCCTTGGGTCCCAGTATGCTGTTACGGTCATGGCCCTGCCGGTGCCTGAGGAATGGGAGAAGTTCTACCACAGCAAGATCTTCTCCACACGCTGTAAGGCTTGAGCTCTGGGCTGGATATTATCTCATTAGACACGCACAACACAACATAACACAGCATGCAAGCACAGGCACGCACACATGCACACACACACGCACACACACGCACACGCACACACACACACACACACACACACAGTTCCAATGCAGTTAGCAGAGTTTGTGGTTGCTCCATTGTAACCTTTAAAATCTAAATCCGTGCAACAGCTGGTTTATTTGCAGTGCCTGCAGTGGTCATTTCAGCAGTTACATGTAGTTATGATTATAATTACTTGTCATACTATGTCATCTAGAAGATTGTCTGCTCTGTAATCATGGTGCTTTTCTTCATATGTCCTTCAGTTTAACCACTCTCAAAACAATAGAGAATTTCTTTTAATATGCCAATCTGATTTTGCAGCATGTGCGGAGAAGAACGGTCTTGAAAAGTGCAAGAAAGGTGAGCGAAAGCAACCTCTGTAATTCTCAAAGTTCCCAAATAAACTCGTGGCAGCTACAAAAATACCATCTCTAGATGAAATGTTTCTTCCTCAGATCAGCTTCAACAAATCAATATTTTATTGCCTGGTTGTAGACTGGTACCCCAGACATGTTGAGGTCCGGCAGGAAGGGACTAACATCAATGTGACCTTTAACCTGGCTCCCCCAGAGCTGGGCATCAGCAGCTACTTCTCACAGTGCTACGCAAACGGCAATATGAAACACATGGACATAACACCTGTGAGTGGCTTCAGCTTTGTGATTTGCTGCTTTGTTTTCAGTCAGTGCATTTATTCTCGCTTCTGTTAGCTATGTTACAGAAATGTTTCATACTTAAGAGAACTGCATTATTTATTGTGTTAACTATTAATTTAAATTCCTTAGAGTTCTTTCAAAAGTGAAACCCACTACAGCTATTGGATGAATGACCTTCAAGAAGGCACCAACTACACTTGTGAGGTAAAATAAGCAAAAGGGATTCAAACTAATCTATATATCACTTTGTGTTCAATGAATGATATTGGAATACTTGTGTTATACTATGATTATCTTTTATCTTTGTCTTGGAACAACATTTCTTGTAGTCTGACAGCATAACCTTCACTGAACATTTGCTGTTTCTGGAGCTTATAAGCACATTTTCATGATTTCATCAGCTGACAGAGTTCGCTCAGTTGTTATTATTTGACTTAAGTATGGAACTTAAAGCTGCTCCAAGAAGCGTTTATTTTATGTTGATTCTGGCGCCCCCCTGTGGATGAAAGTGGTATGTGCATCACCTCCTCCTGTCTGATGGAATGATCTTGGTGTGGCCCGCATGTAGGTTTTTTAAATATGTTGTTAATGCCTTGCCCGTGATGTTGGTGATAATGAGCCATCAGTATTAACCTGAACCTTTTCATAACCAGTTAAAGTTCCTTGTAGTTCGTTTATTAAAGTGTAGTGAAAAGCCCCTATCAACTTTATCAGGTGATAATATATCAGTGTTGCGTCAACACTTCCCCCTAAGTTGCCTGAGAAATCCATTAATGCAGGTTTAAGATCATTTTATCAAACTACAGTCTTCCAAGATCAGGAATTAACGTTAATGCTCAACATCTCTTGTGTCACAGATTGCAGCTAACGAAGTGGATGCAGTGAGGAAAACATTCAATGTTCTGGTCACGCGTATTCAAAGAGGTAGGCAAGGTTGTTCTGTTGTTGCTGATACACACAATAGCAATGTATTACAGCAGGCGTTACGCAAACTTCCTAATTGTTCATGAGAATTGGACATTGTGAAGTTTGTGTGCTGTATCTTTTGTTTGGCCACCAGTTGTCTCTCTAGTTTCCTGGTATTACTGGTGCTGGTAGGCATATTTTTGAACTTCAAAAAGCTTCCGTTAGCTTTTGTCAGCCAGCAGCTAACGTTAGCATTCAGCCACTTCCTTGCTAATATTCCTGTTTGATAGCAAGGTAGGCTAATTAGCATTCAGGTACAAAGGTGGTATCAATCTTCTCATGTAACTCTCAATGGTAAAGCAAGTAAACCTGTTTCCGTAAAATGTCAAACTACGTACAGGGTTTCTTGAAGCTCTGCTCTTCCTCCATTATTAGAAGGAGCCACGCCACTCTCCGTCACTCCCTCCTTGGCTCTGATGCTTCCAGTGTGCCTGGCTACGGTCGCCATTATTGTAATCTTAATGGCCGCTCTCACCGGGTTGACGCCCAAGCTGCAGATGAAAAAACTCTTCATGAAACAAGGTGCAAAGACAAAGAAAATACATCATGTAAAATAACAAGTTGTGTCTCATGAAGGCTAATTTAAAATCATGACAATTGCTCATTTTACAGAGAGCCTTCCTTATACCTCCGGCCTGTCTTTGCCTATACCGGCGTCGGATGACGTACGTCACGGAGAGAGTGGGACTCCGGAGGAAGTGGTGTCCTTACCTGGAAACAGACTCACCCCTCCTCGTCTTCTGATTTGCTACAGCAGCTATGATGGCCCTGCTCACGTCAAAGCCATCATGCAGCTGGGGGCTTTTATACAGCAGCACATGGCCACTCAGGTAGAGGATGTGACATTTCACAGCCCTAATTGGCCGCATTCACAGGGCGGCCATTTTCCTCGGACTGCGTGCTCAGGGGTGGGAAGCTCGAGTGCTCAAATGATGTTATGCTGCTGACCAAGGCCCTAACTTTGAGTAGAAAAGTGGTGGGGACATTTTTCGTTCATGTGATTTAAGGCAATGTAATGAGGCAATTGTATGAGATCAGAGCAGATGATTTCAACAGGGGAAAAAAGCATAATGTGGCATGTATGTATTTCATCACATTGATTAGTTAACTTGTTTGTTTGTTTTCTGTTTTACCAATTACGCTTTAAAAAATGATGGGGACAAAACCTGCCATATTAAAAAGTGGTGAGGACATGTCCCTAATGACCCCAGTGTAATATACACCTATGCTGGTAAATTCTGTGTTACAAACAGAGGGAATCTGATGAATTGGTATGATTTTACCTCTTACTCATTGATTGGCAACTAAAAAGACGATCAATATGGAAAATCTGGGGAGACATTGGGCTACTGATAACCTCTTAGATAACGGTAACTTTCAGCCACCTTTTAGTATTAAATACATCCAATGCATTTCACATCCAGGCTCAAATAATTGTATCAAAGATCAGCATTGATATTTAAGAATTAATATACACCTTTCCTGTCGTATTCCGCAAAACTACAAAACAGGAATGTTAACTGGGAATTTATTGAATGCTAACGTTAGGTGTCGATAATTTGTGAATTTGTTTTTTCTGGGACTTGGAACCTGGAACAAAGCAGTACAACATGTGTTTTTTTCCACCCTGAGTGTGAGGACGCTGAACAGGAAAATGGCCACCGGAGGAATATGGTACAGATGTTCTGGTTTCGTGGAATCACACAGGCATCAAATCAAATTACACAACAATCCTTTTGTTGGAGCCCGGAGACTATTTTTGTAACATATTTCAAAACTGGTGATTTTATTGTCCATTTATTTGTTTCTTCTTGTCTGTGGGGTTAGATCAGTATATTGTGAGACTGTTCTTTCTTCCCAGGTGTGCCTGGACCTGTGGGACTCTCTGAGTGTGGCTGGCGAAGGCAGTATGGCGTGGCACTGCCGGCAGATCAGGGAGAGCGACTTCATCTTGGTGATCTGCTCTCGGGGCCTCAACCACAGACCTGAAGCTCCAGAACCGGAGGGCAACGGCGAAGATGAGAAGGCCGACGGTGGGCTGGACTTTGGACACAATGCCTTCAACTCTGATGCAGCTGTGCAACTCATCGGAGAGGAGGTGGGCCGAGCCAAAGCCAGGGGCCAGGACCTGTCCAAATACATGGCGGCTGTCTTTGAGTACTCTGAGGAAACGGACATCCCTACTGAGCTGAGGCTGGTATCTCACTACAGGCTGACAAGTGACTTAGCGCTGCTATTCTCACACCTCCACGGAGTAGCTCTGCATAGGCCGGGGGGTTACCTGAAGATCAACCACATCTCAGAGGAAGGCTTCACTAAGTTACCAGCTGGAGCAGCTCTGCAGTGGGCTATCTACGAGGCAGGAGTGGCAATGAGGGCTGAAAGACATCACTCTGTGGAAGGAAGGGACTAAACCCTGATTTAATGATGGCTCTGAAACCAGTGTAGGAGAAAGGTTGGCCTGAAGCTGTGGCCACAAACCTGATGGCTCCATGTCTGGTCAGGCCACCTCTGCTTCAGTTGTGCTACAATGGCAATAACTGCGCACTTTGACCAATGAAATATGTTCACATGCAGCGTATGTGTGTGTACAGGAAGGATTTGTAAAAAGAACAATTAGAAAATGTGTGTCATGGTTACTAAAGCTGTCTCAGTCTTGCAAATGTATTAGGTAGGTAGCTATTCTTTGCTTGTTCTCTCGCAGTGGCATGTAACAAGCTATTATGAAATGATGTAAGCTTTGTACATAAATACATTATTAATCTCATACTTGAGTTATTGAAGTTGTTCCATGAGAGTGTCTGCCTAGACGCAGGCTACATATTGAACCTTATATACATGTATGTTTAGAGTCATGCTTATATTTTATTTATACGTGTGTATCCCATTTACTCCTATAAGAATAGTTTAATTGGTCCTATCATTTGAATTTTTTTATGTTACTGATGTGAGCTTACACCGATGAATAAATGTGATTATCTTGCATTTTCTACTATCTATATTTTGTGAAATATGGAGCTATTACGTGCACCTCATCGTCTAATAAAACATACTGAAACAAGTTTTCTTTGGCTCATCAAATAAGCCTTAGGCCATATGTTGCGTTCATGACATTTACGTATCAATCTGTTGAGGATTGCAGATGCTGTGGGTTGCCAGGCCGGAGTAAAACCTCCGATCTCTTTGTATCTCAAATATTTTGTGATCAATTATCTGAAGAAAACGAATTACATTGCGTCTAAAAAGTATGTTGGCGAAGTTTGACTTATAATTGTGAACTTCTCATATGATCTATGCACAAGTAGCAGTTGAAGCTCTGGCTACGCTGTAGTGACTTGAAAAACACGATCTGGCAACCCGGTTAGAGAGTCAGCGTTGTGAGCTCATTCAGACTCTCTCTGACAGCCAGCGTGGAAAGATGGTGCTCGATTTGGACCTGTTTCGGACCGACAAAGGCGGCGATCCAGAAATCATCCGTGAGACCCAAAGGAAGAGGTTTAAAGATGTGACACTCGTCGATAAACTGGTCGCCGCAGACACAGAGTGGAGAAAATGTAAGCCAATCTTCATTCAGTTGTTTCAGTCATAGCAGCTAGCGTAAGCGCGGTGGCTAATAATGCTAACGTTAGCGTAGCGTCAGTGTATGTTCCACTGCAGAGGGGCTCACACCAAACCCCATTAAAAAATCTGGCTATTCAATACTTAGTATGCCATTACAGCCAACTCTCACATCCCATCTGGGACTTGAAAAAACGTTACGCATTTTTATGACCCAGTCTTGTATTCGGACATTTGAAATGTTAAAATAGTAATCAAGAATTTGTTTTATTTTGTGTTATTTCGCTTTATACATAAGCAATGTGGTGAACCTTCGCTACACTGCGGTGGTCAGAAATATAACTATTAAAATAGTACTGTGTCACTTTGGTGTGTTATATTCAGGCCGTATTTATCAGTGAACATTATTTGAACAAAGTGTAAAATAATAATTCGTGTAGTGTGCCAATTCATGTCAGTAGGATGGGCAACACTTTCTAGCCAGATTTAAGTGGAGTCTGGTATGACGTTCTAACAGGAAGAGAATAGCACGCTTAGGGGCTAATGCTAGGGCCGCTAACACCATTCAATGATGTCAAATGAAACATATGTTTGCCCTCCACGTAGTTTACGGTCGCTACGTAACATTAGGTTTCTAAAGTTAGATGCGTAGCAATGCGTAACCACACATTGTCAAAAGGGCATGGACATATGTTAGACAAAATGTTGGCTAATGCTGGGTTAGCTTAGCGATGCCGGTTAATAACGTGCAATCTGATGCAATCTTAGCTAGCACCGTGTCAAGCCAACCTCGCCCTGCAGTGCAGCTGCAGACACTGTGAATCTGATGCAACTTGATAACGTGCACGATTTTGTTGATACTGTTTAAGTAGTTAAAGTAGTTTGACTACATTTTTATCATCGTTCTTTACTTCAAGAGGGGCAGTTGCTACTGACAGTTTCACCTGTTGCCAGCTGTGCCACTGCAGGTCTCTCTCTGTCACTCACACACACACACACACACACACACACACACACACACACACACTCTCGCCAGCACAGCCCCACACACTGACTGTGATGTGTCCCCTAACAGGCCGCTTTACTGCAGACAACCTCAACAAAGCCAAGAACCTCTGCAGCAAGAGCATTGGGGAGAAAATGAAGGTACAGAATCATTGTGAGACTGAATGAATAAACGGATCCCCATCTCATGTAATGTAGAGTGAGAGAGAAGAAAGAACACTGCCAGTATGTGTCCACTAACCAGTTCTGAGAAGGAGTTTTCAGCTGTTCATTCACTTGCTTAACACCTGTCTATGTTGTGAGTGTAGAAAAAGGAACCAGTTGGGGAGGATGAGTCTGTACCTGAAGAAGCAGAGAATCTGGAGTCCCTAACGGCTGAAACACTATCGGTACGATTGTCTGGGCTTCATGTACTTATCCCTGCCTGTATGGACACGTTTTAGCGTTTCATTAAATGAATGTGTGACCAGATGGATAGAATTTAAAATTGCTGAATTTCTGTCTTTGCCTTTTCCCTCCTTGCTCGCATGTTTCTGTGTCAGGCCTTGACAGTTACCCAGATCAAGAAGGTGCGCTTGTTGGTGGACGAGGCCGTGGAGAAAAGTGACGGCGAGAGGATAAAGCTGGAGGCCGAGCGCTTCGAGTACCTGAGGGAGATCGGCAACCTTCTGCACCCATCTGTACCCATCAGCAATGATGAGGTGAGTGGTTTGACGCGTGTGTGTCCGTTTAAAAGGGGAATCTGTTTCTGAATAGGTGACGGTGTAAAAAACAAAAAGTAAGATATTACACTTACAGGGAGTACTGGTGGTATTAAAGAGACTTAAATATATGAATCATTAATGCTGCCTCACATGCTATAAATATTATGCTGAACTGAAGTACATTTAATAACAGATGCATGCATTTTTTTGTGTTTTAAAAAATAGAGAGATTGCTTGTGTGCGTTTTTTTGTTAAAATGAAGTCGAAATCAGTCGCATGACTCAGCTGTGAACAAGGAAGCACAAGTTGCTTTTATGACCTGTTTGTACTATTTTATGGTTATGATGTGCATTTGCGGTTAGGCTGTTGATTAGCTGCCAATAATAATTTTCATGAAAGATGAATATAGATATAATTATTTATTTGTAAGTAAAATGTGAAAATTGCACTTTTGCGCAAAATTGCTTGTTAGCTTACTTCCTTAGAGTTAGAATAGATCAATACTACCATCAGTGTTGTGCCTGAATGCGTTCAATGAACTATCGTTCATGAACTCGTTCATATTTTGGGTGAACTGAACGTACATATTTCTGCCTGATGAACGTGATTGTGAACACGTTCATTCTGGCGTTTGCGAACGGCGCTCTCTCACAGTTTAACTCCGTTCAAGACATGAAAATACCCACATCTGGCTGTTGTGTATAAAAAAGGACGCTGGACGAGAGGTTTGTGCATGCAACTCGCTTTACTTTTGATCAAAACGGAACTTAACTATTTCAGACAGAAACAGCTGCATACCAAACATGAAGTGAGGCATTACCCAACGAACACAGATAAATTCGTCCTGAATGGACATAACACTGGCAACACCAGCCACCACAGAGTCACACCGCCGCATGCGTCATCAACATGCTAAGCATGGAGGCAAAAACAAATGAGGACAGCAGCACTACCTCAGACTCTGCCCCCATCATTAATACAGCATCTTCGCATGATTACATAAAACAGTTTTATGAAAAGGTCAGTGACGATCCAGGTGGAAAAAAACTGACCTTTTTTTTTTCCACCCGCCGGGTTTCAAGAAGCAACTCAGTTTATAATCAACAGCAAACCTGAAAACGCACATTGAACTAAAGCACCCGGCGAGCCTTTCAAGGTCTGTGCGAGTGAGTAAAAAATCAAAAGACACGACAACAGCGAGCCAAAACAGATCCTCTACCACCAAATCACATTCGAGGTGTACACGGCTCCGCCATCTTCATCTCCCAGCCGCAGCTGGACAACCTGGTTTGTGGCAGTCATTTAGAAAAATAATAGCTCGCAGCAATATATTGAAAAAAAAGAACTATGAACTAGTTAATTTTTGGAACTATGAACTTAGTTCACAGTTTTTAATTATGAACTGAACTAGTTCATGTAGAAAGTGAACTTTCCCAACACTGACTACCATATTGTTTGTACACTAAATATTAAAACCTGAAGCCTAGCATGACGACTGTAAATGTGGCAAGTTTACTTTTAGCACTGCAGAGTACAGATTCACATTAAATCAATCTGAACCTTGCCAAATTCTGGTTCCTTCAGAAACTTCTTTAGAGTAATGTTAAAGAGGGCGAGACCAGGGCATCACCCCTGCAACAAGTCACAGTAGTCCCATTCACACTGCCGTTTGTGTGCAGGGATCCTGCGCAAATTCTCTGCCTCCACCTCTGTGTGAATGTCTCGGAGGCGGCGAGGGGCAAAACTTTGTTTGGCGCAGATGCTCCTCTGGAGGTAGTATCAGAGGCGCAGCATTTGCAACTAAATAAAGTGTCTGATAAAGCAACGTTACAGGACCAAACAACAGTAACGTAGTCACTGTAACTGTCTTTGGCAACTTATATGAGGGAAAAAATACCACAGCTGTACACAGGGAAGTGTCTGTTCTACTGACTCTGCTGCCCAAAAACAGCATCTGTCACCAGCAACAAACTTAAACTCACTAAGTGCTCGTGTTGAAATCACCATGACGGTCAGCCTTCCTGACCGAGACTTCAGTGAACTTTCCCCCAGAAAACAGCCTCCCTCCCCGCGAGTGACAGTCAGACAGCGTCAAGATCTCAATCACAACATATTATAACAGCATCCATATGATTATAAACTTTCAGCGGGTACATGTTTAGATTGACAGGGGGGACACCGGGGAAACACCTTGGAAAAAAAACACAGCCGTCATCATGACGTATACTGTCAAGCCTCTTTACAAGCCGCAGCGCCAACTTTTCTGTGTGAATTACGCTGCGGTTCATCTTTAAGGAGCAGATGCTGGGCTCTGTGTGAATGACTAATGGCGGAGAATTGGCGAACCGCTGCAGTGGCGATAATGAGGTGTTTCTGTGTGAAAAGGGCTACTGAGTCAGGGTAACATGTCTAACCAGAGGAAACGCCTTCAACCAATCAGAAGTTAATATTTGCTTTGCTTTCTCCCCGACAGGATGCAGACAACAAAGTGGAGCGCACCTGGGGCGACTGCACCGCCCAGAAGAAGTACTCCCATGTTGACCTGGTTGTAATGATCGATGGCTTTGATGGAGAGAGGGGGGCCATCGTAGCTGGGAGCAGAGGTTACTTTCTGAAGGTGGGTTCAAGTATAATCTCCGACACATGCCTGACACGAATAAATCACTGTCAACTTGCATTCCTTCTCAAGCTGTTTTTGTCTTTGTGCGCCTCCTTACCTGCAAAACAAGAGACCAGCTGTTAAGTTTTCCTCTCCTGTGTTGTGTTCAGGGACCACTGGTGTTCCTGGAGCAGGCCCTGATCAATTACGCCTTAAGGATTCTCCACAGCAAGAATTACACTATGCTCTACACACCCTTCTTCATGAGGAAAGAGGTCATGCAGGAAGTCGCCCAGCTCAGCCAGTTTGATGAAGAGCTGTACAAGGTACAGAAGCTTTTACTGGATTCCTTCACTTTTTTCTCTTACTTTATATGTAACTTTACGAGGTGTGTTCTGGAGTAAAACCTGGACAGTGAAGAGAAATGTTCCGTCCAGCAACAGAAAAATGAGGGAAATCTTTTTATTATTTTATTTTATTAAGTGTATAAATTCAACACCAACCATATTAAAACATTCTTTTGAAATGAGATTTGATGGGATCCACATTTGTGGCCATGTGGTGCCATCTTGAGGCACAAACAAAGAGCTGCAGATTTTGCAGTTCATGTTTAAAATGATGTCACTTCACTTACAGCCACTATAGATGGCACTGTACTTCAACATGTTTCTATCTGCTCAAGAAGTGATATGTTTAAGGGCCAAATAGCTTGCCTTAAAATTCTTTAAATGATCTTAAATTTGAACAATGGCTTAATTACCACAAACATTTTTAATTTATCCATATTTAGATTTCTTTTTATTAAAATGAATCTTCTGTGTGAAGGCCTTTTAAACCTCGCACTGCCTGATTTGTCCAAAAATCTGTCCTGAATGTGGTTGAAATTGTCACTGGTCTCACTGTTGGCTGAGCTTGACCAGTTTCTGCTTCTGCATGAAAAAAAGTGGCTCATCATCCGTCAGCTCTTTGGCTTCTTTTCTGTCTGGGGTTAGCGTGTTTTTACTTTTCACATCACTATAGATACAGACAGAGGGTTGTAGTGACTGTATATATTTCACTGGCCAATGTTTCAATGAATGAATGAATGAAAATGCACGAGTCATGACTTATCATGAAAATGATTCTCAGCAAACTGCAGAGTATTTCAGAATCAATTTTCTGGCCTCTGAGAACTTCAATCACATTGACAGGTTCCAAGGTGGAAGTCCTGTAAATGGATCTCTGCCCTCTTTTCTTCAACCCCTGTATGTGTTTCATATCAGGTCATCGGTAAGAGCAGTGAAAAGTCAGACGACAGCGCCATCGATGAGAAGTACCTCATCGCCACCTCGGAGCAGCCCATCGCAGCCTTCCTGAGGGACGAATGGCTCAAACCCGAGGACCTGCCCGTCCGCTACGCTGGCTTCTCCACCTGCTTCAGACAAGAAGTGGGCTCCCATGGCCGAGACACCCGTGGGATCTTCAGGGTGCATCAGTTTGAGAAGGTCAGTCAAGGCATTATAGTGTTGTTATATATTACTTTTCCCTCAAATAAATAAATGGCCACATTTTGTTGTCATTAATCAAATGATTAGATTTGTTAAATTATTATTAACTATTTGCCAGGCACACAATGAATTAGTTAAATTGAGAATAATGATTAATACCGTGTTAGTAACTGGGGTAAATGTTGGATTTGTTTTGGCACTCCTCGTAGATCGAGCAGTTTGTGTACGCCTCCCCACATGACGGCAAGTCATGGGAGATGTTTGATGAGATGATAGGAACAGCAGAAGAGTTCTACCAGTCACTAGGAATTCCTTATCGCATCGTCAACATCGTCTCCGGTAGGTCTGACACACTTACACCACAGCGTAGAGAACTTCTGAAGTTGTTGGAAAGTATAAAATAAACAGAAAGATCTGATTTTTATTTATTTTTTTCATTTAAGAGTTTTGAATCAAATAGTCTTACAAGCTTTAATCCCTGTTTCCTGCAGTTTATGTATTTATTAAACTGAACTAAATTACTCCAAGCAGGAAAAGCTGACTTTTTTCAGTCCAAACTGCCAAAAAGTCTCTTATTCAGGTTTTGGACTGTTTGTTGGACACAATGAGAAAATGTAAGGAAGTCTGATTCACAATTTTCTCACATTTAGGAGACTAAATGATCAGTCAAATAAACTGTGGCTTAATAAAATCAATAGTTAATTGCAGCCTGATATTCTATAGTAACACAGCTCTTTTCTTGGGTATTTTATTATGATACACCCAGCATTTAAAAAAATCCTATTCTGTTGAGGCAGGGATTTACAGTGAGGTGACGCCAGGAAGTTCTAACATGAAGATCACACTATGCTCACTCTTCTCACCGTATGCCGTATGCCCCTGTAGGTGCCCTGAATCACGCTGCCAGTAAGAAGCTGGATTTGGAGGCCTGGTTCCCAGGCTCTAGTGCTTTCAGAGAGCTGGTCTCCTGCTCAAACTGCACTGACTACCAGGCCAGGCGCCTCCGCATCCGCTACGGACAAACCAAAAAGATGATGGACAAGGTGAGTAATCTGTCATACACAGCTGTGCATCTCAACAAAGACCTGGATTCTGTTAGGCAGCCAACATGGCAGCTGTTTTATCCTTTCCCTTTCTGCAGCTGCATGTTAACACACTTCCTCTCTCTGTCTGCTATGTAGGCAGAGTTTGTGCACATGTTGAACGCAACCATGTGTGCCACCACACGTGTGATGTGCGCCATCCTGGAGAACTACCAAACTGAGGAAGGCATAGTTATTCCAGAAAAGCTCAGGGACTTCATGCCTCCTGGTAAGCTGTGCTGAATGCTTTCACATCTGGTGTGTGTTGTGTTCTTTCAAACAGAAATTGTATAGCTGTTATGAAGTGGTTTGGTCAATGCAGAAAAGTAAATAATCAAGAATAAGCTGTTGGAATGTTAGTAGAAAGTGGTGACGTGCACTTAATGCACAGTGGACAATATGGTGCCTTAAGTGTTACTGAATCACTTTTACTGCTAAGGCTTACATTTTGCACTCAAAACCTAAGATCTTTACTCTCTTGTCTGAATATGTGAAAGTGTTTCAAACTAAAGCTAAATAGATGCACATCATACTGGGGGTTGACTGATGATGAGGCTTTTTCAAGGTCGATACCAGTTATTATCAAGGAGACTAAAAAACGTTATTTGGGACCAATATTAATTTGCAGTAAAAAAATAAAAATCTTAGAACAACCACTGATGGAACTGAGTATGTTTACAAAAAGTATTGTTGTGTGAGAGTGTGGTGCATCAGAGCTAAAGTAGAACATTTTGAATTAGTTATTTTATTGGCGATCTGACTGAAAAGTCACTGATGCCAACACATATACAAGATAGTTTCCAAACCACTTGTTTGATGACAGAATACACACAGGGGACGCACATTTAGCCAAAGTGTTCTGAAAGACTGCATGAAATTCAAGTCTACAAGTGAAACAAAATCACAAAGGAATGTAGATTTGCAATCAGCTGTAACACGTGTAACCTCAGGGGATATTTGGGAAGTTGTGAAACACTGTAGCAATGTTGTTCACACTTGTTGAATTGACTTCAGACATGTGTATGCTGTGGTTAGGACCAACACATTCCCTGACTTATTAGTAGAAAGATGTAAGTAACAGGCTGCTGGCTGTAGCTTTATATTCAGTGTCAAGACCAGAGATTTGTTGAGAAGTATCAATTTTCTCTTCTAACTCTAGAAGCACAATAAGTGTATTTCCTCTAATGTTAAACAATTCAACTAACTGTGTTGCTGTTTTCATGCTGATCTCTTTGATCGTTGTGTTCCAAGAATTTTTAAATGTTTCTTAAATTCATATGAAAGACTGTTGTTTTTTCTTCACTCACCCTGCTTGTCTGTCCTGCAGGTTTGACTGAGATCATTAAGTTTGTCAAGCCCGCTCCTATTGATCAGGAGATGGCTAAGAAGGCAAAGAAACAGGCAGGAGGGAAGAAGAAGAAGCAAGAAGGAGACCTGCCCAACGCCATGGAGACCATGTCTGTCAACGACTCGTAGACTCCATCACAGGACCTCAGTGTCACTTCACCAGCCACACAGATAAAGACTGATGGAACAGAGCCTCACGTCATATGATCACAGATCATTTTTGCTGTTTCTGCCGAAATAAAATTGTTGAAAAATATCAGGAAACAAATCTCAGATGGTTTAACTTACTGCTATCCGTACCTTAGAACAAAGCTGGCTGTGTCCCATCAGTGTCTGTCTGAATGGATGGTGTCATTCAGCTCAGCTGTTTCTCCAGTCGTTCACTTTAAAGGGAACTTTCTCTGTTTTTCTCACCCATCTACAGTCCACCTCAGAGTCCACTGACCACCTGTCTGTCTCTGTCACTTTCTCACATCTGCAGCAACACTGAGCCTGAAACAAACGGATAAGATATTCCCAATCAGCAGCAACATTTCTGTCAGTTCCTGTGACTCGTGTGTAGTGCAGATAAACCCCTCCTCATATACAAATACATGCTTTGGAGATCTGTCATTATCTTTGAATCGCGGGATTTTTGTATAACTGATCAGTGACAGTCTGAAATCTTCATTCATCGACCAAAATCTGCATCTCTTCTGTAAAATGTGGTTGGTTGCTTCATGTGTGAAATGGTTTTAAAGTTGATCTAATTGCTCTAATTCAGGATCTTTGTGATCTTTGGAAAGTGATCAGGTATTTGTCTGTTTTAGGCTTCCCTTCATGTCATCTCTGGCCACGATCATCATCTTCAACTATAATGCTGTTCACAAGCTTAAGATTGAGACACTGATATCGTCTTTCTGCGCTTGCTAATATAAATATATATATATGATTGAGAAATGATGGAGTGGCACTCACTGTAAACCAATATTAAATAAAGTTGGTATGGAAGTTCTGTTTTGTGTGTTTTTCAGTGAATATACAGTGTTTATTCACATTACATTTCTTGAAAACTCACGAGAATGAATCCTCACATGACAATAACCATGTTGATATTTAAGTTCAAATGATTCTGAATAATTGGCTTATAAGACCAAATGCTGTCCCAAGTTACAGAGTGGGAAGTCACAAAAAACCATGCATACAATCCTGAATGTTTCCATACCTATCCAGGAAGAGATTCCTTAAAATAGCCTTATCAAGCCCAAAAGGAAAAGCTTAAATGAACAAACACCCCAGTTAGTGTCAGTAGGGTCCAGATGTGCCCACAGAACTATCTGGGCCTCTGAAAAGGTCCAGTGACTGGGTCCTTACATTACACCAGAGCATACAGGACATCTGGGCTATATGGAGTATCCTTATTGATGCTAGCTTGGCAAGTAATGTTAGCTTCCTGGCTATCATTCACCTCTTCAGCTCACCTTTTTTTTTTACTGATGCAACAATAAAATAACTGCACACTTTGTGTATTAATAAGTATTATTATAAGTATTTGAGGTGAGTATTTTGGTTCAAAGTAAAGTTAGATTATAATTGCTTACATTTAGGAAGAGCACAATTATGGCTGGCGTTGATGGCCCCCTGGAGGCTGAGCCACAGAAAGCTTCCATCGTGAAATTTCAATGTCAAAAAATGTGTTTCTTCCAAGAAATTACAGCTCAACGAACTGCTTTCAAAACCTTTAAACCATCTCAAACAGGCTGTTACTTTGGGACACAATTTCCACACCCTTGTGATGAAATCACCTTCGATGGGTCATCAGATGTGTTGATAAAACGTCCAGGGAACATGGATACCTGATAAAGGGCAATAAGGAAGACATGACAGTTACTCATTAACTCCAACAGACTTTACACCTGCCCATTTGTACTGCAATAAGACGCCGATTCACTCTGGTTAACGCATATTTACAAAAGGTAAGATGAATTTACAGAATTTCTTTAATGATTTAGCTGAAACGTTTCTGATCAGTAAGTGTCTAAGTCTTATGTTTATGTCCGCCTGCAGGTTGTAGTTTGGTACCGGTCGTGTTAAAATGAGCGACACTTCAGAAGACGATAATGAGATCTCCTTCACAGTCAAGGTAAATGCTCATTTTTTAGTAATCCTGAAAATGGAATGCAAAGACAGAACAGCTTTGGTTCGCAATGTCATGATGTATATGTTAATAACATTTCTGATACATGCTGAATGTATCCTTAGATGTATGTGTTATGACTCCATCATATCAGTGCTGTCTTTGCTGTGGGCCAAGCGCTGATATTCAGCATTCTTTCAAACACCATTTTCCGTGTTGCTTCATGTGTATTTCTTTCTCTGTAGTTTCTTGGCAGAGTTCAGGTGGTCCGCCACGATGGACTACAGATCCTGGATGAAGCAGTTGAGAGTCTAAAGGTTGGTTATTATTGCATCCTGTTTTAATTGCTGTTTTTTTTCCATTACAGGGAAACTTTGCTTCGATATCATTTTATGATGTTGTTGCTGCAGCTCTTCCAACATGGCAAACAAAGCCACAGTGTGTTGCATGTTTGACTTACAAGGCTTGTATTGTAGTGGGAAACCATGTTTGTATCCACTATATGAGGTCTATCTGAACTTATTAACTATACATGTTGGCTTTGAAGATGTAGTAACAGACATGACACGCAGTCGATCTCCTCTCATCCGCAGACACCAGATAAATACTCACCAGAAAAGGCAGCGAAGAAGAGCAAAGTCCATCTCTTCCTGACGCTGAGTGGAGTAGACATTTTGGAAAACAAAACCAAGGTGTGTGTGACAAAAGTGTAGCAGTCATCATCCCGCACATCTCGCTTTCTTTGGTCGCGAATCATCGCCACTCATTTTCTCGTTATCTCTCTTCCTCAGTTTTTGCTGTACTCGTGTCCTCTGTCCACCATCTCCTTCTGTGCCGTCTTGCCATCTTCGCCCAAAGTCTTTGGCTTTGTGGCTCGACACCCTGCCGCAGACATGTACCACTGTTATCTGTTCCAGAGCAAGAAGCTTGTGAGTAGTCTCGGTACTCTACAGCAGCAATCCCTGCAGGACAAATGTGGTGGTTTAGTTTATTTATTTTGAGCAGATCACTAAAATGTAAGAATAAGTTCACCCAAAAAGCGAAAATTCAGTCATCATCTACTCAGCCTCAGACCAAAGGAAACGTTGGATGCTGCAACTGTGCTTTGCTGTGTAGCACCACACATGTTTTGAGGACTACAAAACCCAACTTCACACTGGCATTTGGGTGAATAAGCGATAACTGAGTTTAAATTTTTGAGTGAACTGTTCCTCTAACTTCCAAAAATAATGCAGTTTGCAAACCAGAGAGGAATATTGTGCTCTAGTTAAATGAGATGTTCAGGATATAAGTGTAATGAGGTGAATTTCATTGCCACGTTTCAGTCTCACGTGCTCGTCTCGGTTATCGGAGACGCCTTCCGAGCTTCGAAAAAGGAGCAGAGCGTGAGGGGAGGACGAGACCTGATAGTGGAGGCGCTCAGGCATAAGGTCAGTAGTTCCACTTTTACTATCAGGGCTGAGGTCTGTTGTGGTCACCTTCAACCGTTTCATTTTATTCTGTCATAATTGTATTTGAAATTATTGCAAATAGGGTTATCAGTGCACCGTCATGGCTGAATTAACCAGGAACTGATACCAGCTCCCAAGAAAATAAAATGTGTTTAAATGCTCAGTGGTGCATTTTCATCACAATCTGCCTCGTCTGTCTCGTTTTTGTCTTTTTCGTTTTAGAATAGAGTTCTGCAGAGAGAGAATGATGAGCTGAAGAGGAGGCTCGCAGGACAGACTAACTGATCAGTGATTGATCTATTGTTGGAATTGTTGGACACATGTACAGAAAACAACAACCGCCTGATGTTGCATTATTACCCCTTTTCTGAATTATAATGTGCTATTTCATGTAATCCCCACATCCACAGCAGCAGGAGGCAGCACTGAGCTCCACTTCTGTCAAACAAGACCAAAGTTAATCCTTCAGCAGTGGAGGCTGCGCTTTCAGGAGCGCAGTCTCAGAACCCTGGTTTCAAACTTTTTGTGATAGTTTTGGAGGTTTGTTCTACCCAAATAATACTTTGTGACTCGTTATGTATCATTTCAAAGGTTGATTCCACACAAATAATATTCTGTGACTCACTATGTATAGTTATAAAGGTTGATTCTACCCAAATATTAATTTCTTCCTGGTACTGCTGGTTTTACATATTCCATCCAAATAATTCTATGTCTTGCAACTTGTATCATTTGCAGAATTAGCCTGTACCAGGGGTCATTAAATGCGCAGCCTCCACACAGAATTATGTCTGTATCAAGTTGTGAGTAATTGAATGATCCTGAGTTAATATCATTGTGCTTTGTGCTCAAGCCTGAGCCTATATTGCTGTATGTGGCTGAGGATTAAAACATGAAGGATTAACTCACACTGAAATCGACTGAAATAAAATTAAACTGTGCTTTGTCTTTATTTTGTCCTGTTTTTATACCTAGCCCGCTGCTATGTTCTATTTATCATCAAATGAGATTACTTTTATTTTTGTGCATTTTCACTAAACACAGGGAGGTCCTAAGAAGGTCTGCATTTATGGTTCTGTATTGCCACTGTATTTCTATTTATTGTAGGCTAGTTCTTTAATTTCATAAATGCACCAAAACATGGCATCATTCATATGGAAATGCAAAGTTCAAGTACCCTTATACTATAACAGCAGAGTTGCCACATGAGGTGAAAATATAAATTAATGCTTATTTAGGCCTATTTATAATCTTCATAGGCTAATTTAGACTTTCTAGGTTGCGTTATCTTGATCATAAGACACAAATATGTTTTGCAGCTCCAGACAGATCTTTTTGGCGAGGGACGGTGTCAAAAATGGCTCATTTGACAGTAAAGGTTGCCGACCCCTGGCATATACTCACTCTAAACTGTGATTTGGTGTGATGTAAATAAAATTGACTTAAATAGATCTCCACCAGATATTTTGATAAGGTTAGAAAAAGGCAAGACAAATGGAAGAGTTTAGGGGCAGATTGATTTTGTGTTTTTCACACACACATCCAAAAAACAACGATGGACACATTTAACAATACTATGGAACAAACCGATTAAAGAAAACAATATGGACAGAAGTTGTAAGTCTGGTGAATCCGATCTCCATCAGGCCTTAAACTACTCTGAGAGCCAGAGACAGAAAACCAAAGAGGACTGTGGGGTAAACATGCAGCTGGCTCAGCTGAAGATGAGTAGAAATGTATAAAACTAGAAAAACAAAGAGTTTGAAACAAGCATTTACCTCTGATTTAACTTACTTGACAGACACAGATCATATCGACATGCCTTAATCATTCTCTGGAGTTGGCTAGAATTAATAACTGTAGTCATGTAGTCAACAATTAGAATAAGACACCTGTTCTAGAATAAGACACCTGGTTGGGCTCCACAAATCATCTAAATCTAAACACAAACATTAGACCAACGATTGCGCTAAAATCACAGTTAGCCCTCTTCAGCGTACGTCCTGGTGGTTCACTGTCCGTATACACAGGTGGGGTTAACTATAAGTGACCACAGCCACCTGTAGGATTATTTCCACCTGTTAATTGTGAAACTGATACAATATGGCAATCTGCTGGACAAACTATGTCATTACACCAATTTTAAATTACCCCAAGAATGTTTTTCTGAATGTTTCATATTTCATATTCATATTGAGTTCCATAATATTCAAAGACTGTCTGCATCACAAATGACTCTATCCTGTGAAATCCTTTAGACTCACCTTTCCAGTAGAGGTGTCTCCACCCTCACTCCCTGTGCACCTCTGCCCTGACTCCTACAGGTCAATAGGGGCGGTGGAGTGATTATTATTGTATTATTATTATTATCATCCACTGATGATAATCATACGTGAATGAGCTCAGCTCCTGTTTCACGGTGTGCATCCAATGTGTAAAGTGAGAAACACTGCTGATGCTCCGGAAGGAAGTCTGTAGTAAGCTAGGTTTTTATCAGTCAAACAGGGAGCACTTGGTTCATTAATTACACAGGACTTTCTGCTGTTAGCTGGAGCTAACTAATAGTTACTACCAGCAGTGAAGAATACTTACTTTCTTGTAAAACTTTCTCATATCCATTCTTCTTCATTCACGTTCTTCTCCTCATGCTGTTCTAGTCGCTCTATGTGCTTCGAGGTACACATGCTGCAGGTACCGAGTGCGAGCAAGGTCGCAGGGAAAACGAGGACTCGATTTTCAGTGATGTGGGCGTTCTCTATATGAACAAGTGGAATGGACTGGATAACGACGCACTGAAGGGGCTCTCTCTACCTTACACTATGAAGTGAAGGGAAACTGACAGATTTATGATCATATTTAAGTGAATAATGACAGCTTATATGATTATTTATTTAAACTCATATTCTGGCCACTTTATATTGAATTTGTCAGCACTTTTTTGTAAGAAACAAAAAAACAAAACAAAAGAACATAATAATAATAATAAAAATACCAAATTATTCAGGGGGGCTCAAGAATATTTTAGGGGGGCTTCAGCCCCTCTACAATAGGCCTAATGACGCCACTGGTTGGCACAGTGGCAATCATTTGGGTTGTAGAGGTGTGCTTCTGAAGGTGCAGCCTTCTCCACTGCAGCTACACCCTCCCAACAAGACTGAGGCCGCTGCATTAAAAAACTGCCTTGAAGTGTCAGAAATATTGGACATCGCTGACGTGCTTATACGGAGAATCGAGTTGTCTTAAATAGTCTACCACAGAGAAGGACGAAAATGTCATAATGGCGTGCATATACTTTTTTTTTTCTTTTTTCTTGTGCAATCGACAAGAGCTGATTTATAAGAACTCGGGATGTATTTTACGTCAGCTTGGCAGTCAACAGAGCAACCAGTGTATGATAGAGGCTAAATGAACCACTTAATTGCACCAACGGCTGAATTATTGGCTAGTGGATTGTGCGAAGTACGCAGGGCACGTGAAGGCAGCACAGCGTGGGCATTGTAAGCTGTGGTGGTGTGACAGAAGGCGGACAACATGACGAGCTGCTGGAAGTACGGCACCGGGCTGGCCTCGTTCACTTGCTTGGTGTAAAGGTAAGTCCATCTAACGTTTAAACCAGCAAGTCACTTCTGGCTAACTTGTTGGAAACTTTTGTTAGCAGACTAGCTAGCCTGGGGGCGCCATCCTGCCACAACGATACGTTACATTACGACTCCGCCATCCGACTGAACAGAGATGGTGACAGACAGTATCACTGGCGGACACAGGGGACATTCTCTGTCAAACACAACTGACCCGTCCCTCCTGAGTCAGTTTACTCACATGGCGTTTAGACTTGTGTTGTTGTTGCATGAATGACTCCTTCTCATCGACTAAACTGTTGCTTGACCCGCCGTGCAGGCGAGTGGAGCCGCCATGGGGACGCGGTGGTCACGTAGCGGCAGCAGCCTGTCTCTCATCCCGGAGGGGCAGAGCTCTGAGCGGCGGGGAGAGGACAGAGACTCCGACAACGAGTCTTTGGATGGACTCGGCAGACGGGAGGACATAGCCCAGTTCCCGTACGTGGAGTTCACCGGCAGGGATAGTATAACGTGTCCGACGTGTCAAGGGACCGGAAGAATACCCTCAGGTGAGCAGAAACGTGTGAAAACCGTCGAGTTAAAATCAGAGGAGATGTAGCTAACGTTAGCATGGGCACATTCAGCTCAGTGCAGATAGACCAGCCTGGATAAAGTGTGTTTCAATGGTCACAGAGCGAGGCTTAAAATGTATGGAACATAGTGCAGTCTCACTACATTCAAATGTACAATTTAAAGGGTCACTACGTAGTTCAGGAGAATTTTTCTGTTTACTTTATTAATGAGGGTAAAAATACAAACTCTGATTTTTTTTTTTCTCCGTAAGTGAATAAACAAGCTGTTCTCAGAGAAAAAAAAGTCCCCAGAACACTGAAGCTAGAAAGGTGGCAGGGTCCGCCACACATACACAACGTAAAACAGTGTGGAATTGTGCTGTCCTTTTGAGACCAGTTTGTTTGTTCACTTTATTCAATCATCAATACAACTCAGTCAATGACGACCTTTCTCTTCTGATTTGTTAGCACTCCTTTAAGTCTTTCAAATCATTCTCTGACTTTTAAAGCTTGTGTGGAGACTCCATGCAGCCAAACAGTTCATGTTAGCAGTGCTAATCTCGCACCCAAACTGGTATTAAAGAGCCTTATGCAATGTCACTTAATGATACAGACACTAGAACAGCGTAGATGACATATTCTAATAGCACTGCATGTGTTACATTGTATTTTA
>CAEMYA010002104.1:349944-371114 GCA_903131615.1 Diplodus sargus
GAGCACCACCAGCTGCAGCCTCCAGAATGATCATACAGTTGAATCAACACTGCCCCTCACCCTAACCTGGACAATGTACCTGATTAACTGGCGACTGAGTGTGTAATGTTGTTGAAAACAAACTGCAGTCACTAATATGAACATCTGTGTGATTTAAGAAGTCTCAGTGAATCAGAAGTGGTAAGCCATCTAGTTTCAGAGCGGGGTCAGTGTTTTGTTTTATGCATCCAAATTAGATCTGATGTAATCTGTGCATTCACTGGATTATCAGTTGTCAGAAAATTAATTGCCAATTGTATTGATTAGCAAGCTCCAAATTTGGAGATTTGATTCTGACTCCTTCTCTATTACACTTTTTAACATAAACACAAAGAGCGAGCCACATCATCACAGCACACACGTGTAAAGAAACGATGTCATGCAACAAATTAACATGTGGAGAGAAAGAAGGCAAAAATAAATAATAGTTTCAATCCCACCTTGTAACGTTGAAATAGCAGTTAACCATAGTGCCATCTATCAGTCCATTTAGGATATTTGTAAAGCTTGTAGTGGCATATCTAAAGGAGGGTGTCTAAGTTTTAAAGAGATAATCTGTTTCTCATTTACATAATGTGTTAGATATTTAATTGGTAGTTTTTTAAATATCAGTTTGTGCCAACTGACAATTCTAGGTGGCATCTTATCAGTTATCAGCTTTGCAATATATTTTTCCAGCCTTATTTGATGGGAGGCTTTATGGACTGGGTGAATAGAGGAGCACAACCTGAGCTTCAGCGCTCAGCCTGACACTACAGATCAAACTCAGCTTACTGACACTTTTACCCAAATACTCCTCAATATGAATACTATGAGCACACAGTGACGATAGCTTTCCTCCTGACATTAGGAGAGCATTTTAATTAAACTTGGGTTCTTGGATTCAACAATGAATTAATTCATCTAGAATATAATAATAATGAAAATACTTCTGAGATGCAGTCTTTATCCAAGTTATTGAAGCAAATGTTCAAATCATGGTAGTAATAAGAATAGCAATAGTAATGTAATGTTTGGTCTTGTATATTGTCTGCCCTGTTTCAATGATGTACAAATCAAGATTTAATAAATGTGTCCAACTGTTGAATGCATGTTTTCTGAGACACAGGATAATCTTAAAGTCTCTCAGAAATGCACATTAGTCTAATTAAACCTCAAATCCAATACAGTGTCGACTTGTTTCCTTTGTGAAACTTCGACTGTCCCTCGTCCATGAGGGTTAGCTAAATATTTTACATGGACTAAATTGTGTACTTTGAAAGCTTTTGTAACTTCCTTTGTGTGGGGGGGGGAAAAAGAAAAAAGAAATTGTTCACCTACCACACCCTGCACCAGCATTTTATCTCACATCTATATTTTATGTATTGTTACAAAACATGCTGAATAATAGTTATCGGCATTTGTATTTCACTGTTTACCTCTCATGTTGACTGGCGTTCTTTCCCTCAGAGCACTCTGAACCTGACCAACCCAAACTTCTTCTCGGTGCTGGTGCAGAGTGTGAGCTGCCAGGTCCTCTACATGAAGACGGTGATCGGCACGCAGCAGCTGAACAACGCCACCTCCATCCTGCCGCTCAGCGAGAGCCGGGTAAAATAAGAAGTGCACATTCAGAATGCCCTCAACTGATGAAATTCATGTGATTAAATGTTGCAATACATATTTTATTTCTTAGTGGATACTATATATTTCCTATTATATAATCTTAGATAAGGTAAGACAGAACTTTATTGCTTTAATGCTAAAAAAAATACAGTCAGTATAAAAGTACAAACACCTAATAGACAAGTAATAAATAAATAAATAAATAAATAAAGTGTACATGCTGTTGTGTACATATGAGTCATCATCACTGGTTGGATCAGACTGTAAAGCTTCCTGGTACAGAGTTCATTATGCAAACAAACATGTCATCAGTGTGAGGCGTGCTGCAGGTGTGCCTGCTACAGGATGTGGTCTCTCACTGTTACCAATCCGAGCTCTGCTGCACAAACGTTCCAGACTGAAAGGTTAAATGCTGAGAGACATCGGCACGAAAACAACACGCAGCATCACCCACTTTAAACCGGAGACTTGATAACGTTCCTCCTCCTGTCAATAGATCACATGGAAAAAAGACAGAACCAACAAGTATTTTCTGTGCAGCCAAAGCCTGGTCCATCTCATTCCTCCACAGCTGATCCAACACACTGTCACACTGTCCCACTGTCGGGCTGCCATAGATACTCACTGCTCCGTCTGGTCACTGGCTGTAAACAGCACATGTATAAATTAGGGCTGTGCTGAATGCCTTTTTTAAAAATGTAAAACATTCAAAGCTTCTATCCAGTTTTTTGAATCAAGCTGTTTTATGGCATTATCACCCAGCAAAAACAATGAAAAGAAAAGTGAAAAAGGCTCTTTTGAAAGAGCTTATTTCGTTAGATAAAAACATGTTGTGAATTTTAGAACTTATGACATCTTTTTGACATTTATGACATTGCAACACTCTAATCTGTATTTGCAGCTGTGCAAACAAATACTAGGTTTAAACAGAATGAATTGACACTGCAGCATTTGAATGTTGATATCCTGTAGAATTTGAATGTCCCACGGTTTGAATGAAGCTTCATACTGTTCAGTATAGCTTTATATCAAATGTACCTCTGATTGTTCATTTTCTGTTTTTAAAGATTTAAATCTCCAGTAGGAATGAATTGCTTTGGTGCTGTGAGCTATAGACAGACTGAGGAAGTGAGAGATGCACTAACACATTAATGTTTTAATCTTTTCATAGTGATGAATGTTTCTTCAGCTGCTCTGCACTGTCAGATGCATCGGTCAGTGGTTCTCAAAGTAGAGGATGAGGATCCTGAGGGTTCCCTTAAGGAATCCCCAGCAGAAAAGTGAATCATTTATTTTCACTATAATTCCATCCATTGGTAACACAGTGACCCTATGTATGAAGCTAGAGCTAAGCTAAATGTCTTTTCAAGAGTACACCTCTCAGGCAAACCCTTGTATAAATTAGCTTTAACCCGTTTTCTGACTGCTGACAGGATATCTACATATTTAGCATTAAGTTTCTGCCAACATGATCTATTGTTGTGTAACGAGTCGATCTTCTGCAGGTCAACTACACGGTCAGCGTGGAGATTGGCAGCAGCGCACCATACGTCTAGTAAGTGTTTCTGCCTGGACCTCGCCCAAACAGCTCGTCAGCGTCATGTAGAAAGCACCACATTCTCATTTGCTCGAATGTCCACAGAATCCCTGAGATTTAGTAGTGGAGAGACAGAATGATAAAATAACGATCAAAGCTGAAAGATAAGGCTGCTGATTTATCTGTTGAAGAGTTTTTACACAAACCTGCACTAAAGTCATCTTTCCAGTTTGGCAAACTAAACATTTTCTGTTTTGTGTCTCTTTCAGTGCCTTCTGCACCATGCCCAGCATAAAGGTCCACAACATTGTGGTATATATGCAGTGAGTATCTCTTTATTCTGAGGAAATGCTTCATGCATACATTTTTGTCCTGTAACTTCCGTTTTACTTTCCTTGACTTTACTTTCATTATTGCTTTGATACTTTTTGTTTTTTACCACTCCTAAATTAAATTAAATTACAAATCTTGATTTCAGTATCTTAAATAAACGCACAGAGGTGATGGCACCAAAGTACTGTATATTTAAGGTATCGAAAGGGAAGAGTATAGTACTTGTTGTCCATTATGCTTTCCCAGTATTATATATTATAAGATATTCCAAACTGATAGTCTATGTGTGAACAGCATTTTTGTTTGAGTATTAACGGTGTTCTCAAGTTAAGCTTAAAAGCTTCAGCTCTTCCCATGAAGACACATCTGTCCTTAAAACCTTTGTGACTTTAGAATATTTAAACCTGTTTTCATTTAAATCAACTTAGTTTTATTTTGAAAGAATGATGCAGGTTGCAGCAGTAACATTTTGAAAAAGTTCCCCTGTTAGAAAGTTTTTGAAACAAGTTGATTGTGCTCTAGCCAAAAAGAAAACCCTCTAAGCATTTCTGTTGTAATGTTTCATCACACTTCTAGCAGCCTGTAATGGTGTTATTTCTGTTGCATCATTCTGCTCCTCTGCCCACAGTCAAAAGACAGCGGTGTTATTTGGTCTGGTGTCATGTTAGGTCACAGTGTTACCACAAAAAGGCACTTCCTCAATGTGGATGCTTGTGTCAAATTGTGTACACCATCACTTACATACAAATTGTAGTTTGACCAAAATAACCAAAATTTCATATATTGGAAGAAACTGGACCTCTTGAGTCTGTAGGTGCAGTTTTTCATGACTTTAATTTGTCAGGAGCTAGTTTCTAGTGATCGGCAACATTTGTGCAGCAGCTCAAGTTTGTTTCTCGTCCCGTCTGTTTTCAGAACCACGGTGAAAACCTCATACATGGTGCGAACATCCCAGAACAGCCTGGAGGACTATCACTACATAGACTGTGGCTCCAACACCACATACCACCAGATAGCAAGGCAGCACCGGCACCCCTCCTCCAGCGTCACCCCAGCCACAGCCACAGCCGTCAGCTCCCCTCTGCTGTGAGAGGAAAGACAGGGATCACTTTTTTCTTTTCACAATGGATTTTTTCCAAACCACCAGCAGCAAAACACCAAATGGTGCTTTCTTTGAATCTCGCACAGGAAAGGTAACATTAAGTCGCTGGGTTTTGGAAAACTTGAGTTTTCACTGGATAGGCCAGAGGGAACAGATGAGTGGTTTGTTAGTCATCGATATTTCTCGCCACAGCAGCCACTTTTTTAACTTGCATTTGAAGTGCTTGAACTCACCATGTCTGCCAAGTGTATAAATGCAGTTTGGTAATTTCACACAGTGATGAAAACAGGAGTGTCTAATTGTGCGAGTCACTCAGCGCTCTGAGGCTCCGTGTTGGAAGCTCCTTTCTTAAAGGGGAACAGCCAACAACCAAGTGGCACTGATGGCACTTTGTCGTAGCTTTAACTAACGCTGCAGTGTGCATCAGGAGAGCACTCCCCAGCATTGCTTGAATGACTTTTGGTATTGTTACACTGTAGAAGGAGAGAAGGAGCTGGCCTGCTGTTACTGCTCTGGATTTAATGCAGCTACAGGAGGGACTGTTTCATGACTGTTTTTGCACCTTGAAACCGGGACATACTGTTAAACATGTTGCTCTGGCTGTGTTATTTAACTGTTTCTGAAACATATCACGGATGTTTTTAAATGAATTGATAAGTTATTTCTTGGTACCTCTCATCACAGCAGGTCAAAGCACTCTGATTTTAAATGCGGGGTTATATTGTAGGTCCATAGTGTTACAGAGAGGGAGGCTGTTCTCAGACTGGATTTCTTAAAGTATCAGCTCATGTGTTGATGTGACCTAATCACTGATTGTGTAACTCTTATCTCAAGTATCGTAGCTTCACCCCCGTGGCTTATTGATCAGTCTTATCATGGACTGAAACCTGACATCAACAAATGACTTCTGCTACAGTATCTGCTCTGTAAACATTCGTCTGTTGTAACTGTCGGGTTGACTTCATGATTTGATAATGGAAACAAAGTGAAACAAGTGTGATATGAGTTTTTTTTTTTAAGGGACTTTGTACATTTATGAAAGATTTTACCAGGTATTTTTAAAAATACAGTTTTCTGTCATGATTGGTTCTAAAATACATTAAAACGAGTTGTGAATAAATAAATAATTACCAATTGTTGTTGTTTCAGAAAGTTTTTGTTTTTTGCCGACAGTTTAGTCTATCAGTTGATCTACAGGAAGTTAATCATGACAACACCGTCAGAGGTTTGGGGTCACCTAGAAAACACTGTAGTTCACCAACTGAGTTGTGAAATGAATAGAAAATATAGCAATAATACAGTCGCTGCTCTAAAATTCTTAGTTTGCTGCAATTTCAGCTTTGCAGATCTTTGGCACACTCACTGTCAGATTGTTGAGGTAACTTGAAAAAAATTCACTCCATGCTTCCTGAATCCAGAGCTGATACATAATACATAATGAGACTGATTCACGAGAGAGTAAACAGTGGCCTGAGGACCAGTCATGTTTGGATGACAGTGTAAACACTGACCAACACTTGTAAAGTGTCGATGTAGTCTGCAAGGCTGTGTGAAGCAACAAGCTGAATATCGTCAAAGGAAAATCATCAGCAGGAAAAATAACAGCCGGTCGCCAACATCCGACCATGAATCCCAAATATCCTCTGACCCAAACGCACGTCAGGTACCACATCATTTCAGTTTAATTGTATTCATAATTGTTTTTGCATACAAAATAGCATGATATCCTTTTTCAAACAAACAAAATGTTTCCTTTTTAATGTCTCATACGCTGTCCTATAGCTGCATGTGAAAATATATTACTACATAATATAGAGATCGACAAGAAAACAGACCACAATATATTATCGCTGCAATACAAGTTGTGTTTTTCTTGGTTTTTTACCAAACAAGGCAACACACTAAATAAATGCATGGTACAAATACAAGAAGCAGTAAGTACAAAAATATAGCTGGATAAACGCTTATTAATACAAGAGTGCTTCATCTTTGGTTATGTTCGTCTATCTTTAGGTCTGCCTCGCTTGTGTGTGTTGACCTGTGTGTCTTTGTTGACTTCATGTCTGTGTGTGTACGTTTTTCTAATGAATCTAGCCACATGTGAAGCAGCGAACGCCAAACATTTCACGGCAATGGTGCGATTTCACACTGCACGTCCTTCTCTGTCCAGCTTTTTCCCCGTTTCACATACTTGTCTTTAAAAGTGGACGTAACGGTATCCAACATGTTCCCCTAAACACCCTCCTCACACATACACACACACACACTCCGCTCCCCCGCACACGCACACGTTAAAAGTTAAAAACCCCACATTCATGTTTACTTTCATTAGAGTTATGTCTCTCTCTCGCTCCCATTGTTAAGTGTATGTGAGTGAAGAAAAAAACATGATTGTCGATTATGATTAAATGTGTTGAAGGCAAGAGTGGCTGTAAATATGCTGTACATACATCAGAATACCTGAACACTCGAGATATAGACACTGAATTACATCATCAGGGCTTTGGTCACTTTTTTATACAGAGAAAAATAAGGGATTTTATAACAATACAAAATATAAACACCTGCTGTTATCAAAGGCAGTTATGTCGAAAAGGTTGAACATTAATAAAGCTGTGCTGCCCCAAAACAGTGCAAGGAAATGTCCTCTTTGTATTCACGCCACACAGTCTGTCTGTGTGTCCTTAAAGCTGCTTCTGTACTGTCACTGTTACACGATGATAGAAGCTGTATCTAACCATCATTTAACTGGAGCCTGTATCATGAAGCTTCACTGAGCCTAACCTGACAGATCCTGGAAAACTGGCATCATGAAGCTGGTTATCAGGTTGTATTTTTCCTTATATTCTTGACAAAAGCAACAATTGAAGAACGTTTCTTTAGGCATTCTCTGTTAGGAATGTGACGGTAAACATTCTGGTCTATCTGTGTGGTTGTGGTTCAGTCAGGTTTTCTTTCAAACTGACCAAAAAAACCCACCAACTGCCATCAGATTCTGATTCACATGTTGCTAAATCCTCATCGGTGCACAGAACCGCAGTGCAACGCCACTTTATTTCTTAGTGGGTCCTGCCTGTATTTCAGAAATACAAAAATCTGTCATGCCAAATCCTGGGCCTTTAATATGAGTTGGGATGAAATGAAGATGCCCACGTGGCATCAAAAGACAATATTCTGCATGTAATCTGACAAATTGTCTCCATTAATGTCACTCGATGGCTAAATTGCATTGGGGGTAATGTAGGCACTAAGACCTGCAAACACACTTTAATCTGTGAAATTGGTGGAGTTATCCTTTAAGATCTATCTCACCTAAATGTTGCATTCATTCTCACTACTTATTATCCATATGTTCAACGGTGTGCGCACTCAGTGTTCATCAATAATCATCTTCTGTCATGTTTAAAATCCTAAGAGGACTGAAAAATGTTTCTTCTACCTCTGACGTGATGATGGTGGCAGCCGAAGTGACTGCCCTGACCTATGAAAACAAGTCCTGTGTTATTTTAATACATGTCACTGAACTCAATATTTTTGTCCACGTCAGAATACAGTGGCAATGGTGAGTCAATGTTGACAAGTTTTGATGTGATCCTCTGCACTGAACCAGCTTCATGATATCAGGAATCTTAAATCCGGCCCAGTAACAGCTGGTGGTCTGTCTTCATGAAACAGGCCCCCCTGGTAGATGTGCAAGCTTTTTCTGTCTTGTATCGAGGAGGTATCTTCTGAAGCCTCTCTGTCCTCGGAGGAGCTGTAACACTATACATCATGGTTTTGCATGAACGCTGTGTTTTTTTCATCTAATAATCCTTTACTATATTAGAGATTTGGAAATATTACTTTACTGTCAACCAGCCCTTTAGGGACAGGGGTAAGAGTGGAAACTGTACAAATGAAAAAACCATCTGTAGTAATCAACTGCCTTTAAAATGTCTTTAAAAAAAATGGAAATCTTTGTCACATCCACTGATGGACAGTTGACATCAGAAAACACAAAGCAGTGGCTCTCGGCCATCGCTGCACAACAACAGCCTTGTCGGTACTACACGCTGCATGTCAGTGCTCTGAGTCCGGCTTCCTGTCTTTGTCTCCCTCTACCGGCGCGGCGACAACATGACCTTGTTGATAAAGTTGACGATGGCAGAGGCGGGCTGATCGGGGTCCAACTCGGCGAACAGGTGGCAGACGTTCTCTGCCAAGCTGCCCGGCTTCTTGGCTACGAAGCCAAACACCCTGAGAGGGAAGGGGTCGGGGAGGAGAAGGAGGATGTGAGGAGAAAGGAGGGGGGGACAAGTTAGTGAGCAGGGGAAGTGAATCGCACAAATATTTAGTTTGTCATGTAAGTAAGGGAACGGTTTGTTTCTATAAACCTACAGAGTTAACTACAGTGAAAGAATTAGTAATATGTAATATGCAGTCATGTGGGACTTGATTTTCTTTGTTAAATCATGTTTGCTGAAATGATTTTGCCAAGATCTCTCACGCAATCTGATGCCATGCAGAGGCTCTAATGACATTGCTGACTTCACGGCCATGGGTGAATCGACACACCCCTCTCTAAAACACACACTCTGACTTTCAAACACAAACAGAGCACTTACTTAACAGTGGTGTTGTCTGAGTTAGTCCACCTAAAGCCAAGAGAGACAGAAACAAGACTCAGACACACACACACACGCACACACACACACATACGGGCAGAGCTGCCTAACAAGCTGATGCAGCCTCAGCCGACGTGCTCACTAACATAACAACTGCTTTAACATGCACGGTCACATGTTCACACACTAACAAATGCACATAACAGACGTACAGATCCATGCGAGGGGTCACAGCCTCAAATGCAATGCATGATCATGGGTGCAGTGAATGACCGTGGTGTTGTGTTTATGAGTTCTGGTTCCAGCTACAGCTACAATCAACTGAGATCCTGATAGTCTCTGAGCTCTCTGTCGTCGCCTACCTCCTGTCCTTAGGGTCGATGCTGCTGAAAGTTACACTGTTCACCGGGTAATGTCTCCTGAAGAAAACCCTAGAAGAAGAAGGATACAGATTGAACAAGAAAGGACAGAAGAAACATTTCAATTCTAAATCATGCAATGAGAGCACAACGGCCTTTTAGATGGTGCTGCAGTGCTGTCCGTCATCACTGTAATAGTGACAACATTATTTAAGGAACTGGTCCCAAAATGAATATCCAGTCATTTTCCTCTCACATCCATGCTGATGGAAATTCACACCTATAGCTTAGCAGCTACATGAAGATTTTTTTGAAGTATTCATATCTTACCTGCGTTGACTGTCGGTCAGTGTGATGCCCTGTGATGTCACCTTAAACTGGACCACAGTGGCAGCAGGACGTGGGTTGCGACCCAGCGTAGCATCTGTTGCCTTGGCAATGGCCTGGGGGCCGGTCAGAGACTCTGTTTCCACAGAGTTCAGGTAGAGGACGTTACAGGCTGAGGGGAGACAGACAGAGAGAGGTCAGCAGAATGAACAGCGAGGCGAAGGACTGACCTCGGATTCGCCATGAAAAGTCAAGTTTAGTCTAAGTTAAGTATTCCAGCATTTTCTTTTTTGTTTTCTTTCTATTTCATACATTTGTAGTTATGGAAGAGGAGAGTTCCGACTTTAAAGTCAGAATAAAGTCAGAATTCTGAGAATAAAGTCAGAATTCTGATTTAAATTCAGAATTCTGAGATTAAAGTCAGAACTAAAAAAAAAATTCACAAATCTTCTTCCATAACTGCAAATATATGAAATAGAAAGAATTTTTTATTTTTTATTTTGAGTTCTGACTTTAAAGTCAGAATTCTGAGAATAAAGTCAGAATTCTGAGAATAAAGTCAGAAATCTGCACATGTGAAATGTGGCCCCATGTGGCCCTAATCCTCTTCCGTATGTAGTAATATTGGTACATGCATTATAAGATTACTTTCAACCTAGTTGTTAGACAACCTTTTAACTGATAATAGGATTTTTTTCTGTACAAACTTACAGCTCTGCCAAAGATGTGTTCGATGGAAGAATAATAAACTCCACCTCTGTAAAGTACTGTATATACATAGATAATAATTTGACCTCTTTTGGAAGAGAAGGCAGGATGGTGAACTCACCTGCTCCTTGTTTTAGCAGGTCAGCAGCCGTGCTGATGTTACTGACTGGTTGAACCTCTGGCACTTCCCCTATCAGATCTGACAACATGGGGATTAATAAGAATCAGTTATTTCCGATAAAAGTGCATTTGAATAAATTACCTAATCTCCTAACATGTAGAGGTTACCACTCTAGGGTTTAAAGGAGCATTTCATGCCTTATTTGATATGTCCAAAACAGAAAACTAATGAGCCACAGACAAAACCATTGATTGACTAAATACTAATACTACTACTACTACTACTACTAATAATAATAATAATAATAAGATTAATCAAAGCAGTACCAACCTTTTTCTGGGATCTTCAGAGCACAAGGCAAAGAGATGGGCGTGATGGAGTGTTGGTAGACCAATGCAGAGAGACTCCCTGAGGATAACAGATAACAGTACAACTCCTTTATAATCCCTTACGCTGACTCATTTGTGGTACTAAATGCGTTTCCCCAGGAAGAAAGACATAAAAAGCATCCTAAGGCCTGAGAAGGAAAACTTACCGAAGTAGGGTTCATTCTGACATCCTTTAATCTTCACCCCTCGTGGGCCTGTTTCTATTAGGAAGTGTCTGACCAGCTGTTCCAGAGGGTCGCTCACTGTAACGGCAGAGAGTTACAGTAAACAAGCTGCAAATCGTATTGTCTACCACAGCAAATGTTAATTGAGTGAAATGTGACATAAACAGCCTTTTAAAACAAGTCCCCATCTACTTTATGTTGCTAGGAAAATGCTGTGAAGCTCCAGAAATGTTCGGTGGACTAAGCAATGTCTCCTGATGTTACGTCAGCATGAGTAAAACATGATAAACATTCATTTCTGCATGAACTGTTCCTTTAATGATGTAAACATTTTTTTTTTACCCTTGCTGTTGTGGTTGCTGACATTGGGAGGAGGTGTAGCCACCTTCAGAGCCAGGCCATAGGCTCCCTGGAAAGAGTTGCTGTCCCTGATTAGGAAAGTCCCTGGCTCTCTCTCCTTCAGAGCTGCGATTGCTACAATCAAGCACAACCAAAATGATAGTTTTCTGAGATATACAGTACATAAATTCCTATATGTTCATTTTTTTCTTCAAGTAAATACGGAGTTATAATCCTTTAAGGCCTACCTTGCTCTCTGGAGATGCCAGGCTTGTACCAGAACCTTGAACTGTCCTGAACAAACTTCACACTGACCCTGTTTGCATTCTCAGCCTCCACAGATACCTCCCCATCATTTTGGCCTGCAGGGGGAGCAATTTCCCCAACCGTGGGAGAGAATGTGACATGGTGCTGATGCTGGGCAGTGTTGTTGGTGGAGGGAGGCACATGGCCCACAGCTGGCCTCAGAGTTCCCACGCCATCGTTGGGTGAACCTGGATGGGTGGGTGGATGGCGCTTCTCTGGCAGGGGTGGCTGGGGGTGAGGAAGGGGGATGGAAATTGTGGAATAGTTGGTGTAGGAGGATGGGTGGAGTTGAGGAGTGTGAGCGGAGTAGCAGGGCCTCTTGTTGGTGTCCTGAGTGGGAGCTTGTCCAGCAACACTGTGCTCCATGCCTGGGTAGTGGTGGTGTGGGGGGCCTTGCTGCTGGATGTGGTTCGGATGGTGGGGGTCAGACCCACCCAACATCAACTTCCTACCCAAAGTGGCAAAGCCAGGGACTGGAGCATCAGAGACTGGGGAGCCTTCCATACTGCTGGACATGTGCTGTGGGGATGATGGTGCTGCTGGGGTTGGAGATGCAGGGGCAGATGTGGCGTTGTGGGTAGGGGTGGTGGGTTTTGGGGTTTCTGGGTGTGGTTCCCTGGTCGGAGAGGATGGAATGACCTGTGCTTGGGTAGGCCTGGTCATTCCGGAGGCTTGGGTTTGAGTCTGGCTCTGAGGCTGGGAAACTTCCTGTGCCACAGTGGAAGGCAGGGAAGCAGCCTCTGAGGGATGGGGGGTCTGCACAATGAGGGGGCCAGGTTGGGGGAGTCTTTCGGGGGATGAAGGAGCCTGGCAGAGTCCCTGGTTTGTTGTGGCTGGTGTTGCAGAGTTAAAAGAAGAGGTGTTCTGTGTTGCTGAAGCTGAGGATGTATCAGTGGTACAGTGCTGCCGGTGGGGAGAGGTGGGGGGTGGGTCTGTTGTTACAGTGCAGTGGTTGTGGGGTTGTGGGTGTATCGGTATGGCTGGTGTGTCTTTGGTGGCCTGAGACATGGACGATGGCTCTGTGCAGCTTTTTTGGCTTTCAGAGGATTCATGGACGATAATATCAGTACGATAGTTTCCATCCGGGGGCTGGGAGGCCTCGTAGTCACTGCTGAGGATGTCCGTTGTCCGGATCTCATACTCTCTCCCTCCTGGACTTGGGCTTAAATGGACAGACATAACTATTACTTTCACAGACCTGTTTATGATTTGAATGTTTCTAAAATGTATTTCTGAATATGTAGTCATCAATACTCCATTGTCATCTAGTAACATGTGATCTGAATCTATTATCTGGATATGTCAATCCCTTCTCCTTCGAGATCCAATCAAAACGCAGGTCAAATCAAGATCATTTGTGGGGTTTTTCCACTGCAACTTTTGGCCATACCCAGTCAAACTGAGCCCCACTGATTTGCTTTTCCATCACCAGTTGAACAGGTCCGGTTGAGCCAAGCCACGTCTGGGATGGACCACCTCTGGAGTAGGGCCAAAGTGCACCCATTATCAAAGCAGGCTGTGGTGCCGTCTTGTGACAGTGGCCAACCAATGACAAGCTATTATATAACTGCTAAATGGGGGGGGACTTTTATTCTTAAGATTTTACAGGAAATGAAATGTGTTCACTACAGAATTAGCTGCTACTCTTCAACAATACTGTAAGAAGGAAGACAATTTGCAACAAATAAAAACACATCTTCAAATTGCCCTTTTGTAATGCACATGCAATTCCCCGCCACATTGGGCTGACATGTCGATTCAAACGGAGTCAAGCCAAGCCAGCACATGTGTATGGAAAAGCCCCAAAGGTTGTTTATCAATATCAGTTATTAATGCCAAGGCCTGCTGGTGAGATGCCATGGTCCAGATAATGTTTCCATGTACAGATCATATGTCACCAGGTGTTAATGGAGCCCAAGTCACCACAAAAGCCGAGTTATTGGTATTTCCCCAGCTCAGATGTTGTCAGTATTGAGTAGCCAACCTTGGCAGTTATGGAACCCTCTAAACTGACTATATCTTCCCTCTTGGTAGAAGAGTAAATATAATACCTTTCCTGTGTGCGTAGAGGGCTGCTGGTGTGGACAGGAGTTGGCGGTCCAGACATGTCAGACGGCGTGGAGCATGCAGCGTGGCCATCTCTGTGGACCCTCTTGAAGGAACCGTGAGTGATGTGATCCCTCCAGCCCACACTTTCACCAGAGCTTCTTAGGCCGTCTGGAAAGGAGGGTAACAATGGATTACATTAACAAAAGTATCAGCTGGGGTCATAGTATGCCCTGTTAATGTTTATTAAAATTCAAGAAAAAAGGGTGACATTATGATCAATCTGTCAGGCATCTATCGAGCAAGGACCAATTATTTAGTGTGTGCTGTTGTTGATTATAGATAATCTATTCCAGTTCCCAGTTCCTGTTGTTGAAGGGCAACATATTACTGAGCATCTCTGTTTTAATGTGACTCACCAGTGTGTGAGTCAGAGCCGTATGACTGCTGTGAGTCTGGATGGTGATGGTGGTGGTTATGCTCTGCTTGCCCGTTGCTATGGCTACAGGGTCCCGTCATGGAGGAAGCTGGAGGCAGTGGGGACGTGGACTCAGACTGGTAGCCAGAGGCGTAGCCCCTGCTTTCAGACGGTGAGGGCTGGTAGGGAGAGCAGGGGAATACCTGCCGGGGTGTTTGGTATCCACTGCTGCTGCTACTGTACTTCAGATCCAGGTGGGAATGAGCGTGGGACCTCGACGCCTCTGGATAAGCTGGATGACCTGATGGCAATGGGTCAAAAGTGAAGGCTGGAAGATCATGACCCTGTGGGCCGTAGGAGGCTACGGTGGCCCTCCTATGCCAATATTCAGCCTCTCTGTCCCTCTCCCACTGCAGCTCTGCCTCCCTGTCTCTCTCCCAGTGGAGAGACAATTCTCTGCCTCGTCTCAGCCCAGAATCCCTCTCCCAGTGGAGGTCTGACCCTCTGGGTAACTCTGCCTCTCTGGCTCTCCTCAGCCCCACCTCCCTCTGCTGAAGCTCCGTCTCTCTGTCCCAATGGAAGCTGTCACCTCGGTCCAGCCTCATGCTGTGATAGGCCGCAGAGTCTTCCCTCCTGATGCTGCAGTCTCGGCAAGGGCAGCCAGGTGGTGGCAGACCATCCATTAGCATGATATCATGGTAGGTAGGGCTGGTGGAGGGTTTGGGGTGGTGTGGGTGGGGATGGTGGTGGCTGTGAGGTGGAGGAGGGTGGTGGTAGGGACCATAGTCCTCTTCTCTGCAGCAGAGGCGACCCGGGGCAGACAGAGGGTGGTGATGTGGGTGGTTGTGAGGGTGAGGGGTGAGGTCTGGTGATGGATATGGACACATGTGTCGAGATGAGGGGGTATCTGAGCAGGAGCGGTGCAGGTAGTGCTGCGGGCCACTCTGGCGGTCCCACACCAGGTCTGGAGGAGGAAGGGACTGATGAGGGTGGGGGCTGTAGTGCTGGCACAGATCCATGTGTGAAGGAGGAGCAGCCGGGTTGGGGCTGGCAGAAGGGGTTGCCCCGTGGTGCCCGTTGGTGCCTGGAGCCCGATCGAGGCAGTAACCATTGGGCATGAGGAGGGTACGGTCACAGCCAGGCTCAGCACACCGCTGGGACCTGTAACCGTCCCGGCAGGAACAGGACCGATTAAGCCTCAGTGTTCCAGATGGAAGAGAGTCTCCATCATCCAGGATGGCCGTTTCTCGCTCTCCATCTCGGTTCCCCTCGATGCCTCCGAGAAGACGTTCAAGCTCCTCCCTCTCCTGTCTGGTTGGGGGCGGCGGGCGAACAGGCTCCTCCTGGTGCTCAGGATGGATAGATGATTGGTTCAAATGGCTGGAATGGGCTGAGAGGGCAGAGTCAGAACCTTGAGCGATGAGATGATCTTCTGAGAGTCCTGCCGCTAGGTTGCCACCATTGGTTGAACTGAGAGAACCAGAGCTGGGACCTCTGCGCTTTTTTATCTGAGCGTAGAGACTACCATCTAGAGGACCTCTGGTGTGGGCAATATCTGAGATGGAAAGACAGACTTAACATCAGCTCTCAAACAGGCTCATAATTGACTCCATACATAAATTAAGAGGTTAAGGTTTGAAATTAATTCAGCAGCTGATATGTTTGGTTGTACTTTCTATCATACTTGAGATTAAGACTGTTTTTGGATTGACACAGTCTAGGATTAGGGTGATTTCTATGGTTAGTAGAGCTGGAAGTTTAAACAAAAAAGACAACTTCTTCTAATTATCCTTCATTAGTAATATTAATATAAAACTGATTCGGTATATGAAAAGAACAATTACCCTCCAGGCTGTCCTGGTATCGTTGGTTAAAGTTCTCATAGGAATCCCAGCGAACCACTGGGTCAGCAGTGTTGTAGTCGACTGTGACAGCTGGGTCATTTTTCTGGTACTCACGGCCTGAGGAAAAAACATTTAATTTACATTGAATTATAATTATCATATCCTTCCTTACACATTGATAAATATGAACTGAACAACTGAAGCAGAGCAAATATCAAAAGAACAATATGTAATTTTGCTGCTAGAGATCTCTCTATAAAAACATAACGAAAGACGTTTTCTGTGTGTTGTGTGGTAAAGACCAGGTGCAGCAGGCAGACAGAGCCGATGCGTCATCCACCTCTGGGAGAGAGAGCCAGACATTTTGGAGGAATAAACACCTGGTCTCAAATCAGATTCTGCTCTGAACCAGATATGTTTACAAACAGGAGGAGAGCTCAGAGATTACTTTTAACCTTTGTGATTAGAAAGTGGATTCATCTTCACTCCTGTTTATCAACCTGACTGCAGCAGCTATCCTCAAGAGGTGACCTACACTGTTAGGTGTTTATGTGCTGTAATGCTTGGTTGCCGACTGAAGCTGAAGGGGAAATTTACTTCATGAACATCATTTTTCATAGAGAAGAGGGGCAAAAGAGAGCGAGGATAGAGTCAAGTGAGATGTTGATCTGCATTCAAAAAACAGACACACACATCCTCGGTATGTACTGTTGATCAATGACTGATGGCTATGGGGGCAAATAAACACGTATGATTCTGCTGTCAGACTCACCTTGCAAGATGAGATGACAATGTATATAGTTGGTGCTAAACACCATTAAACAACCACAACTGCTGATGAAAATCTATCTGCCATGACTAAGATACAAATGTTTGTGGATGATGCATGTTTTAAAGTGTGATACACATTAAGTGTAGTTGCATTCGCCAACTTCTTTCTTCACTTTCCCAGACCAAATGAAACACACAATTACTGTACCTTGAGTAAGCCTGTGGATATCTCTAGGTTTAAACATTGTTGGAAGCATTTGGTATAATGTCAGTACACAACTCAAGAAATTGTATAAAAAAGTCCAGTTGTTTTTGGAGATTTTAATGCAAACAGAAGATTTTTGAGGTAGACTGAACGAACCTTTGATTCTCTCAGGGCCAGAGGAAAAAACAAACTCCACTGTGGCATCAGATGGAAAACGCTCATCTGGGTAGAAGAAAAGGATAAAAATACACAGGGTGTCACATTAAAAATGTCAAAGCACATTGTAAATAGCACTTTTTGTAACATAGCAATATGCTCATTTAAGTTTGAAATGTAAATTTAATCTTCTCATAAGACTTCAGGCTTCAGTGATGTGGGGAACCCCCAGAAAGGAATCAAACAGTGTTTCTGCTCCAATATATCAAATATACTAATACCTTTCACAGATGTGTTCTGAGTTGCATGAACCAACAATGTGTCTATGTACATTTGCAGAACTCCCTTTAGTGTAATGGATTGACGACACATACACAAACATGTTTCTCAGCTACACGTATTCTGTCATTTCAGAGAAAGTTAAACCAAATAGGAAATGAAGTAATGAGCATATTCATTACGGACTTAAGCAATAGGCCAGTGCTCACTAGGCCGCCTTTACTCTCCCCGAGGGATAGTTAGGGACACTCGCTCACTGCATACAGTACAACTCATTCTCGATAGACCCGCCTCGAAAGAGCTGTTATTACATCCAGGATGGGGATTAAGCTACAACTATTAAGGGATTTATTGTATACAACCACACTATTATGAGGCCATTCTGGGTAGTAAACCACTGTGAATACATTCATACAAAACAAACTGCCAAAAAGCTGCTATTATGTCAAATTGTAGTATGTGGTGATCGTCCCGCAACAATTAACAAATTGTTTCTAATGATATTTTAAGAGTATCCAAGTAAGCAAAGCCAGGCAAAATCCACTCTGCCCTTGAGGGAGTGATATCATTTGTTCTTGGATAAAAAGTGGGACTTTGTAACTTTTGAAAGCATTGCTCTCTTCCATACCCTTTTGGGTTTTGTGGCTAATGTAGGTTAACCTAACAAAGACATTTCTGTGTAACTCACATTAATGGATCAGTTTGCTGACATCATGACTCTTGTCTACTTGCACTACTATTACATCATGTTTTAGTGTTTTCCACATTGTTAGCAAACAATTGCTACATGCATTGCCTACATATCAAGCAGAAATGGAGCAAGAGCATTAAATTGTCTTTTGTCCACTCACTGAGTAAAAGCCCAATATTCAATCTTCTTTTAGCTCAGAGAAACATATCTTTCTTTTAGCGGCTAAATGTTTACCAAGCATTTACCAAGTATTTGTTGACTTAGTCTGTCTGCTGTTTGATGGTTCTGGGAAGGTTGTGCAGGTTTTTAAAGTTTTTACTTTTAACTTTCCTTATGCATTTGAAAACCAAAAAAACCCACTAAGTTGCGGGCCAGAAAACCAAAGCAATGGCCTGAAAAACACTACGAAGTTCAGTGAGGTGAGCGAAGCTGCAGTTGATATTTCTGAGTGAATTCATCACTATGAATGGCCTCTTTTAAATTAAAAGTAAATGTGCTCAATTGTGAAAATAAAAAGTATTCATATATAAAAGGAATTCAGATTAAAAAAATTTTCACAATTAAGTTGTGGACTACCATTTTGAAGTCACAGGTTTTATAAACATCACGCTATATTGTGGAAGACCTACAACTATAGTGTATGAGAACATAAGCTCATTAGGAAACTATTTAGAGGTAATACAATTGTTTTTTCATAAACTTAGATGCTATCTGACTTCTTTGATATCAGTGGAGTTGCCCCCTGCTGTCCATTAAAAAGAAAGCAGGGATAAGGCACTTCTACATTGGCTTTACTTGTCAGATCAGGAAGCTCTGTCAATATATTATACAGAGATGCAGTGCAAGTGCAGCTATAGAACAGCCCATGCTACACAGAAACCTGCTGAACTCCAGCACTTCCCATTTGAGGAAATGTATCAAATACTGTGGTACCAATGCGGAAAAGATACAGCTTACTCTCATGCATTCTGGCATATTCTCTCATATTATCATATTCTCTATCCACACTGACTTCTACAATTGGATCAGCCATTTCCTGTTTGCCACCTACACAAACTTACCAATACAAGCTTCATCCAACTCCCCTTTGCCGAACCAAAGCTGGGATCCGTGGATGGTGCAGGTGTGGAACTGCAACCTGAACACAGTGTCTCTGTCGGCAGTCTGGGCTCGCCTGTGGTAGCATTTTACCTGCAGAGGGCAGCAGAGAAGGGCGAAGAGAGACAGATGTGAATGTGCGTGGGATAATGTGCGGTTTGAGTGGCAAATTCAAGGCTTTGTGGTCCAAAATGAGTGACACCTACACCTTCCAAATGACTGGCTGCACAAAATGGACAAATGATGATTCCTTGTTAACAAAGTGAGAAAATGCTTTTCCAAACCAGTATTTATGTTTCAGAGATGAAACATGGAACGTTAACCAAAGTTTTTTAGCATACTGTTTGTACTATTCATCTTTAGGTATTTCATCTGTTTTATTTATGTCTGTTGAAGATAAGTTAAGTCATGGTTAAGACCCCACCCCTCGGGGGTCCTCTGTCATTTCCTTCCCATGTCAGCTCACCATGATGTCACCCTTTAGCAGCAGTGCCGGTTCGATGGTCACACACAGGCGCCTGCCTCCAGTGCCTTGAAGGTCACTGCAGACAACACAATGTACAAGCAGACTCAGTATGTGACCAAATATGGACAAAGTGACACCGTCAAAGATTGATTTGTTTGTTGCTATGTTCTCACAGCCTTTTCTCACTTGCCAGAGGCCTTGAGCTAAACAATAAAAACACAAGATATGAGTTAAAAAGCTTGACTGAAGAAGAAAGATGCCCTTTGTGTGATTTTCTTTCATTTCTGATTACTCTATGATTGTGCTGAAGCCTCAGATCATGGCAGAAAACACCCAAGAGCCAACAAACACACTCTTGGACTTATCTGTTCTATTAGATGGCCATATGACAGCAAGAGACTTACTATATGCCTGAAGTGTAGACCAACTGCATGGACTGGTAGATCTTCAGGAAGGGGTAGTAACCTAGTAGGAGGAGAGAGCAATTTAGACATAGGGAGCATTATCAACGTAGAGACAGAGGAATGTGCTGACTGCCACCCCTGCCTCCTGGACTTGATCATCAGATTAAAGATAAACAGACAAGTTTGTGTGGGTGGAGGGTAAATGGGATCGTCTATGAGAGCTGCAGTCAGCAGGCAACATTGCTGTGATTCAGGGGAAAGCCTGTCAGAGCACCATGCCAAGACAAACATCACATCATATGTCCTGTACATTTTATCTGCCTACAGAGTCAGATCAGACTGTACAACGGAGACTGAGGGTATGTCTCCATTCAGTTCATTGTGTTCATGTCTCCCTCACGTCACGTCTGGGTCTATTCCACTGACAATTGGAGAGGGAGAGATGCAGGAATAGATGGGTCATGTGGGAGAATGAATCAAGCATGCACATTTTTAGTGAAAATGAAGCATCCTTCCCACAGAGCAAAGTTGGTCTGGCCCAGGAGATGGCCACACAGCCTCTTACATTTAACCCACATACAGCAATGAATCATGGTCCAGACATAGGCCTGGGCTTTGGGCCAGAATAAGGACAGCTCACACAGCTGGCTGATGTCAGGCCTATGTCATGGGCACCCGTGTTCTGGCTACAAGAGCAGGACCACCTCTGGACTGTAACTTATTGCTGTATGTGAGCTGAGTGTCTGCCCAGTGTCTGGTTGTGTGGCCCGTCACTGGGCCGGACCAACTTTGCTATATGGGCCCTTTCAAACAACTTTGTTTGGAGTTTGTATATGAAGATAATGTGATGTAATATCCA
>CAEMYA010002104.1:371145-391785 GCA_903131615.1 Diplodus sargus
GCAGATGGTTGAATCATACCAGGTTTTGCAATAGCTAACGTTGCACTCAAGGACGTTATTTCAAATCGCAATACAGAAATGGAGGCGAAGTCCCATTCATTCCTATGAAAGCTGCTCAATGGCATTTTGAAGCCAAAATGGGTTGTGAGGCTCAAAAATATAATCCACCGTTTTCGGATGCAGCAAAAGACCCAGTGCATCATGTGACGATGTAATTACACGGTTTGGCCACTACGAGAACTGGCTTCAAAGCCTGGTGCTCATCCTAGGGTCTTGGTTGCTAATCCTAGCTAGCATTCTATGCAAGCACCTTTCTATGAGCTCCGTGGATGTATTTTAATTTTTAAATGATTTGTCTTCATGAAAATATATCAATATACCTTTAAATCTATCCACACGTGCACTAAAATGTAATTCTTATACTGTTTATGCTATATTTATGCTGTGCGAAGGTTTTTCCGAACCATTGTCATTTCCACTTTCAATACCTTTTCTTTCAGTATATTCTGTATATAAAGTCGAAATTATGTATCTGTATCTCAGATCAAGTAGATAAAATATATATACAGGCAGATATATGTTTCTTTCGTCCAACAGTAATTTGACGATAAAGACGAACAATGATACCTCCTTCGCCCTGGAAGTTGGGAAGTGACGGGATGAGAACCTGGTGGAGGAAGAGAGGGCTGCTGTTCATCTTGATCGCCCCAGACAGAAGACCCCCAAAGTAATAGATATACCTGAAAGACAGAAACAGAGACTGAGTAAGAGAGATTCTTATGATATAAAAGCAGTACGATAAAGATGGGGAATACGAATAACAGATGCAGAGAAGGATCAGGAACAAATATCTTTAAAAGTGAGTAAAAAATGCAAATAGCCTCTGAGCAGACGCTGCTGTTGTCAGGTAGCCAGCAACACTGTTTTTTTTTCAAAGCAGAGAGTTAGGCAAGAAAAATACAGCTTGCTGGGTCTAAATATTTCCCTTTTGCCAAAATCTGGTTGTCAGTTGAGGAATTATGTCTTGCGTCTGTCACAGTTGAACTTGATTCAGGAACATTCTTGAATCTGTTGTCATTTCCTTGACACCAGACACTTTTCTGCTTTCATGTCAAAGTGAGATGACCGACACCTATTAAGTGAGTCTGAAATTTTTATGCACATATTTTATTTTTGAGCTACCAAAGGAAAAGTTGTATATATCTTGGGAAAAGGAGTAGTTTAACATTTTGGGAAAATATCCTTATTTTCGTCTTTGCCAAGAGTTTGATGAGAGGACTGAAACCACTCTCATGGATGTACTTTAAACATGAAGCTACAGAGGCTGTAAGCAAAATGACTGTGCGCAAGGGTATAATAACTAAATAATAAATAATAAACAAAATCCACAATAAAGACCCTCTAAATCTCATACAGGTTACACCTTTGCACAAAGCCAGGCTTGCTGTTTCCTCCCACTTATAGATTAGAAGATCAATAGCAGTCTCATGTTTGTATATACTAAAATCAGCAGACAATTTGCTTAATTTATGCTAATATATGTTAATTTAGCCTAAAGATTGGAAACTCTTGGTTGGATTGGAAATATTTATCAGTTAACGTTAACAAGCTGTATCTCATTTAGGAGTGGGTATTGGCAAGAACCTCACGATACGATACGTATCACGATACTTTGGTCACGATATGATACGTATCACGATATAAATAAAGATGGAAACACAAGTACCTGTATATGTACATCAGATGATATTGATCAGAGGACATATTGAGTCAAAACTATTTCATTCAAAACAGCCTCTCCATTTTATTAATTCCCATGAAATTTCCGGGCAGTAATATTCTCTTTGACCAGCTCGTTGTTCTTGCTATCTCTCTTAACTTTGAAGCCAAAGTGCTTCCAAACGTCAACTTTAAATTACGGAGGCATTGTTAACTTGCCATCCATTTTGCAAAGACCTCAGCCACTCTCTCTACTACAGAAATACACCCGCCGCACAGCAGAGTCGCACTTTGGCGATATATCGATATTTGGAGTTGAAAAATCGATATTGTATTGGGCGGCAAAGTATCGCGATATATTGCCGTATCGATATTTTTGCTCACCCCTAATCTCATTTATTTAATCAAGGGAGTTGCATGCTGCTGCAATTGTTTGTGGAATTAGAACGGACTAAATCAATGAGAAGTGTAAGACCAGAGGTGTTCGTAGGCAGACTTTTTACAAATCTTTAGACTGAGCTAGGCTAGCAGTTTCCCCCTACATAGTGCTTCTATCTTTATGCAAGGCTTAGCTAACCAACTCGTGGCTCTAACTCCATATTTAGCAAACAGACATGACCCAGTGAGCATCAACCAGGATTTCAACATCCATTTCTAGTCGAAGACTGGGTGAAAACTGAAAAATGTGGTTAGAAAATGCAGTATGTGGTGAAATATGGTCTAAATGTCTAAAACATGTATTAAAAGTGTTGCAACAGCCGGTGAAAAAACATATAGCCGTTTTTTTAAACATCTTTTCAAAAATACTCACTTGGAGGAGTGGTATTCTTCTTACTTTTCAATTCTGCAAGTAATATATCCTAAAATATTATTATTATATTGCTATTATCTTTTAGGATGTCCATATTGGATGTGTAACTAGTCTACCTCAACTACACAGTTTTTGCAGCGAATGAAAAGATGATGAGAAAGCTGACAATTTCATGTGTTTTTATCATTATTTTATCATTACTTTCTTTACACTTAAGGGCTATCACATAGCTTCCTTACATTTGTTTTGACTATATACATGCCGTTTTCACAGAAGACATTTTGCCCCGTCACAGTGGTAAGAGTGCAGGTTGACCAATAACATTAAGCAATGACTCTTATGTATCCAAGTGACCCAGTAAAGCCATAGACAGTGTTATGACCCTGAAACTGAAGCAGCTAAATGTAGATCAGCCATGATTACTTGTCTTATTTACACTCCTGCTTTTCTTCTGTGACATGTTTAAATGTCTGCTGTGAAAAAGGCGAAATCCTGAGGTTAACAATAAATCAAATCCAGTTGGGAAGTATGAGGAGCTTGAAGCTAAATCCTGTTTTCTCTTTCTTTTCCCTTAAGTAGGATGCTAAGGGGGGGATGCATTCATTAACCTCTGCTATGATGTGGGATACCCTCAACCACCACCCCCCTCCCTTCACCCCTCTCCCAATTTCCCCTCATTTCATCCTGTGGCCTCTACCTGTTTTGGGACGGCTGGAGGGAAGAGGACACCTTATCTTCACAGAACTTCCTCATGGCGAGAGTACTGAGAGCCTGGTCCGCCCTGCACATTAATGAGAGCACACACACACACACACACACACACACACACACACACGCACGCGCACACAGGCAGAAACACACAGATGCTTTGAGCCAACAATTTCCATCATGGGACTTGCAGCAGACTCTCTAGATGCCAGAAAGTACATGGAGAGGATACAGCTGGCATTGGCCACAGGATAAACCAGTTTCCACTGTTCCTGCGCAAAATCCACTGGGCTTAATCTATCAAACGACTTATCAACAAAGTCTGAATAGAAATCAGTGAGCTGCATATACATCAGCCACTAGATATGCTGTTCCAGTATGCTTCAAACACATATGATATGTTAAAGAGTTACATTTGAGTCCAAAATGTTTCCCTACTCAGTTCAATAATCTTCAATGTGTTCCATGTGTGGATGGTCTGATGAACAAGAAACTGTCAAATTGTGGCTTTGGATGTCTCCAGCACACACACTCACCCTGCGGAGATCTTGCTGTAGTGCATGTAGGCCGCAATGATCACACCAGTTTTACCTTTGTTGCCCTGTAGGAGGAGAGGGAGCAAAAAGGGCAAAGTCGTGATGTGCTAATTTCATGCTCAGGCACTGTGGGTTTTTTTACGAAAAGACAGCTGTAACATCTGAGAGTTATGACTGCAGGGCTGATTTTTGATTTGAGAGACAGACAGACTGGGGAGAAGGCAGAGACGAGGCAGGGACACAGAAAGATGTGGACAAGCAGTTTGAGCCACAATTAAAAAGCTCCCTGTAGTGTTTTTTTCATACTGGGTGCTCCGAACTTCCTGATGCATTCCGAAGACATTCCAGCCTCAAATTCCTAATGTGACCCCTCCAGATGCCAATAAGAAGGCTGCGCCACTGCACTGAGCACAAATTAAAGCTTGTTTAGCTCTCACTGACAACAACTTGTTTTTTCCCGTCCCTGGCGTGATGTGCAGCTGGGAAAGAATCGCCTGTAGCTGGAATGTTCTGGGAAGCCAGTAGGCCACAGAAGTAGTCTGGTTTTAGTATTTAAATTCTCCTGACCAAAAACCAATAAATAAAAACGCCCAGACATGCCGTGGGAGCTTGGTAGCCCTCAGTGTTAACTGGTCAATGTTTGGTAACGGTGGAAAAGTTCAAATAGCCACGGCTTTGCCGACAGGGTGATATAGATGACTCAGTAAATGATGTGGAACAGTCTGGAAATCGACAGAGTTTGTTTGAGGTTATACGGTTAATTTTCAGGGTGGAAGGGTGGAAGCGGCTTATTGAATTATATGTTGCACTCTGCAATTTTGGTTTTAGTCAAGTGATGTTTTAACTGCAATATCTAACTTAATTTATTGTGTTTCACATCAGAAATAGTGGCAGGAGAGATACAATTTGTACTAGAGAGTCAAAGAAACTGTAACTGACTAACATGTTCAGATGCATCCATGATAGCAGTTACGGAAAGTACCATTAACGCAAACAAGCACTCAGTTGGGTAACTGTTTATTCCTGTCAATGTCGCTCCACTTCCAGCTATTTGACTGTGGCAGAATGCAACAAAGTACATTTACTTAAAGGGACAGTTCATCCCAAAATGGAAAACACAGACTGTTCCTCTTACCTCTAGTGCTTTTATCCCTCTAGATTGTTTTGGTATGAGTTGCTGAGTTTTGGAGTTACCGGCCGTAGAGATGTCAGCCGTCTCTAGATGGCAGTCTGCTTGTGGTGCTCAAAGCACCAAGAAAATGCATTTGAAAAACTAAGAAATCATGACCAGGTTTCTCAAAATAATCCAGAGACCTTGTTGCGAGCAGTTTCGTGTAGGAACAATTTTCTTTGCGTATCAATGCGTAGAAGGAAGCCCGCATGTACTCAGGAATTAGAAGCTGACTAACATTACAGCTTAGGCCAGGAGGGTGCCATTAATGTTTACATCCTGTGCTGCCATGAGCACGAGCCTCTTGTCCATTAGTAGATGCACATTACGTTTTGCGAGATGATACCTCAAGAAAACTGCTCCGTCATGAAACAGCTTACAACAAGCTCATCGGATTTTCTTGAGTTACCGCGTCATGATTTCTGCAAACAGACATTGCTGTTGAGTTTATCAAATGTAATTTTTTTGGGTGTTTTGAACACCACAAGCCGAGTGCCATCTAGTATACCTATTATACTGGAAAGAAGGCAGACATCTCCACATCTGATATCTTAAAAACTCTATGACTGACACCAAAACACTCTACATAGATAAGTAGATAAATAATTTTAGCCTGGGGTGAACAGTCCCTTCAAGTATAACTAAGTACACTTGAAATATTTCATTCAACGTTATACTTCTACCCCACTATATTTCAGAGGGAACTATTTTACTTATCTGGCCATTATTCAGTCACAGGTCATTTTGCGGATCAAGGTTTTACATACAAAACACAACACGGTACTCAAAATAAGCTTTTGTTGAAAATACTTTTTAAAAATCACTAATTTTGAATGCAGAAGCTTTACTTGTGACAAAGGATTTTTGAAGTGTCACTTCTACTTAAGCAGAGGATTTGAATACTCCTTGCACAGCTGCCATCTGGACAGCATAGGTCGAAGTCAACAGGCCACATTTCATAACGTGTTATGACTTCTATCGTTAAAATGCTTATTATTTTCTGCCGCGATCCTATTTTCCCTCCATGTAAAATGTACATAACCTTTGCTTTATGCACGTACATGATATTTAATACCAATGTAGAGAATTTGAAATCATCATCAGTAAACCTGGACAATTAGCCCCAATTTCCAATTCACTTATGGCGCTAACTTGCTACAAAACCAAACTCCTTACTACATTTCGATACATCTGCCTGTTTCAGAGCCTGGGAAACAGTGGGACACCCATCCAAAAATCCCCGGCGGCCCCCCGAACTCTGACCTTGCAGTGTAAGACCACCACGTGCTGGGGGTCAGAGGTCAGCCACGTCTCCATGGCCTTACATATGGCGCAGATCTTATCCAGCGGCGGCGCGTGGAGGTCTGGCCAGCCAAAGTCATGAACCTGTTGGTAAAGATGGAGAGAAAGATCATGTGGTTTAATAAGATTTAACTCAAGGCTGTGAATTGAATTCTCAACACAGAGTTATTAGAAAAGTTCTACCTTTGGATTTAGTCGGGAGATATCGTGCCGCCTCTCGGAGAGGTTCAGGAGCTGCAACAGAGAAGATGTTTTATTGTGTCAGTTATTTTATCATGGGTGTAGCAGGAAAAATAAAACAAAGAGACTACTAATTTGTGTGTTGCTAAGTGCGTATTTTGTGGTTTCCTGTGGCTTTTTTGTCAAATCACATTGTTTCTGTTGTCTATTGTGCAACCAGTGACTTAAGATAAACTGAATACTCAAAGGATGGAGGTCAAATCACTCTGGAACCACAGACAAACTACAGACAGAGAATTTGTGTTCCCTCACCAGAAACTTGTCCTGGTGTTTGGACTTTAGCATGGCAGCCACCTCCTTAAGGTTGAGACGATATCTCTGCTCCTCCAGCTTCGGGGGGAAGAAAACAGAGATGATCCTCTCAGTGATGTAGGTCAGGTCGAAGTCGTAGTGGCGCTCCATCACTCTCTCCATCACACGGTCCACACTGAAGCTTCTGGAGGAACAGAGACAGAAAAGAACGGGGGAGAAAGGGAAGAAGAGAGAGAGCAGGGGTCAGGTGGATATGGGTCCGAATGTGAGCATTACTGCAGGTTGTGTGTGGCAGCTGAACGTGAATGTGCTCCCTCACACACAGTCTGGAGAAACTCCAGAGAGAAAGAGAGCATGGAGAAGGAAAGGAAAGACTGTATGTGACATTAAGATCCAATCAAAAGCCATCTTGCTCCATCACGTCAGTTATGCTAAACCTTCAGGAAAGAATGAAGGATAAGCGGCCGTTAGTTTGAAAGAGGGCAGAAAACAAAGAGGATGGTGATTAGAGCAAAGTATGGAGCAGTGCGGATGCGGAACTCCAAAGACACTATTTGCATTTGCTTCTTTGGAACAGAGCAGAGGCACTTCAGTAACATGTATTATTAGAAATGAATGAGAGGACCTTTACCTCGGCAGGGTGTTTCTCTGTTTGGTATAGGTCAGAGACTTGGTTGACCCCTGTGGAAAAAAAACCCCCAAAAAACAAAGACATGTTTAAAAACTCAAACCTTTACATAATTAAAGGGTAACTCCACCAACTTAAAACATTAACGTGTGGTTACAGGTCTTGGGGTGTACTACTGCATATATGAAAAAGCAGCATTAAGCCTTTGTGGCTTTAGAGGAAGCTGCATGTAATCTGGTAAACTGCTTCGAGTAATGTCACTTACTGGCTAAGTTGCATTGTGGGTAATGTAGGCTCCAGGTTTTCAAAAGCAGCTCACTGGTCTATCTATGCACTCCCGGAACACTGTCGGGCTCATTACAGACAGTTTAAAAATAAATGATCAAAATCGATACAGCAGAGACTTTTTTTATTCCACTGAATCTTTTTCAAAATCTCCTACATTATCCACAGCGCATTTCTGAGACAATTTCTAAGATTACATATAGCTTCATCTGTATCCACAAAAAACAATTTATGCTACTTTTTTCTCATGCAGTGCTACTCCTCAAGACCTGTAAACACATACTCCACGAAAGAAATACATGGTCAGTTGGTTTCATTTCATTTCCACAGGACAAATCAATATGATTAGCCACACAGTACAGTTACAGTCGGATGATAAACAAGGACAGAGTGGAGAGGAGTTAATGCTATCTATAAACCAATTATATGTTATCATCTGAAAGAATTCAGGTCTACTGTACATAAAGTTTTGTCAGACACAATTTCTAGGGAAGGAAAGGGACGTTTCTCTAAATCATTTACAAAACAAAATGATATTTAATATTTATTGTATGTATCTATTATCGGGTTCCACTCTTAGTATTATTATAATTGTTTTGGCCTTTATATGTCTTTATTGACAGGATAGATTGAGATATGACAGGAAACAGGATGAGAGAATGGGGGGAGTGACACGGTGCAAAGGGACTCGAACACCGGGCTGCTGCTGCAAGGACAAAGCCTCTGTACATGGACGCCCGCTCTACCAAGTGAGATAAACTGCACCCTGCGTTCACTCTTATCAGACTCATCAAGGAGAATTGATTTTTTGAGACAAAGTAATAACCATCTTGGAAAATTCTGCAAATGATGTGTAGTGTGTAGTGTAGACATCATAAATAAAAGAGTCCAGAATTAACTTGTTTACATCTGTTGATAATTGTTGGTCAGCTTAAAGCTGTTGAGCACCTTCGTGTGGAGCAGCCAGCAGTGGTGAATTGTGGGATACACTTGACTCTGAAGTGGTAGTGGGAAAAGTGTGCATCAAGTGCGGGTTAAGTGTACTCCGGATGGCCATTCTTAAGACGTGGGACGCACTTGTCAACTACCTGACGGTAAGGGAACACACACTTCAGGGCTCACGACCCCAAGTCTATGGCCAAATTCCAATGTTCCCCCTAAGGCCCTGGAGCCTTAAAGACTTCGTTGATCTCACCTCATTAGTGTTTGAGTGAGAGGCTGCAAGAGGCCAACACGGTATCAGTAGGAATGGGACAGCACTTAGAGACTTTTCACTTCAGACTTTTCTGATTGAGTTTTAAAATAAATACCAGCAAGAAGTGATTTAAGTAGAGAATCAGTTCTTGAAGAAAACGCCAGATGTTAGTTGTGACTTTGGAATAATGTTTTCTAATATAATGTATATTACATAATATATATATAATTATGAAATTAATCAGGTATACAAGAGTGCCGATGTCTCAAATATTGTTGCTTTTTTTTCAGACCCTTTCCAGACCTGACCTTTCCCCTTGCACCACCAGGGGTTCCCAAACTCTATCTTTAGTACCCCTTTGGAAGTGGAAGAAAGCTTGACCTTTTCTTTAATGCCACCATGAAGATTTTTCAATGGGCTGGCTGTCATGAAATTTTGGTTCCCAAGGTCCTGATGCTAGGGGTTTGGCAATATATTGATATTATATCATTATTGTGATATGAGACCATACATCATCTGAAATTTGGATATCATTTGTTTTAAAGGCTGCATTAGTGAGGAGTAATTTTCTGAAAGTACCAGACTGTTCTTCTTGTTTTAATATTTGCCTTTACCCTCTTAATCATTACATCCACATTACTGATGATTGTTTTTACCACTGATCTCAATGTGTAAATATTTTGTTAAAGTACCAATAGTCATCCTTACAATACTGTCATAATATTTTGATTGAATGGATTTGAAAATCTTGAGATATATGTTTGCGTTATAATACGGCCTAAAAATATCGGGACATAATGCCCAGCCCTACCTGAAGCCTTCGTATTATGGCAAGTAATGAAAAGTGCAGCCAAGGTTAAAAGTGTGTGTCTTATTTTCACAGAGGCTCTTAGTATATTTGGCACTGCTCCCACTTTGGTTTGTTTATTAGGTGCTCAATCAAATTCACTGAAGTCAAACAAAGGGCCAGGAAAAATGCAGAGAAAAAGTATGGGGGTGAGGAGGACGAGGAGAGAGGGGCGAGAGGTTGGAGTGTGCTCACCAGGTGCTGGGTGTGTCGAGAAGGAGCGGTCCCTCTACGCTGCTGGATGCAAGGAAGAAGCGGTGACGGGATGAAGTACACGAGAGGAGGGTGTGAAGAGACGGATGGTAAAGGGAGGAGGTTGAAAGGAGGTGAGAAAGAGGATGTAGGGGGAGAGAGTTGGGAGAAGAGGATGGGATACAGGGGAAGGAAAGGAGAGTTAATTAAACAAACAGACTCTCTACTGGATAAACAGTACTACTTCCTGTAGCAACATCAACTTTTTCTCTTCTGTGCTGGAATCCTGCAGGGCTGCAGGAATGAACTGAGCACAAACTGGGTTGAGGTCTCGGCTTCCCAAAAGGAATTTAGCAGGAGGAAACCATACAGTGGTTTTTGGGAAGCCATGCCTTGTAACTATGGCTAGACAAAGAGGGAAGGCTGGGCTTGTATACAGGAACCTCTTCAGGAAAATAAATGGGTGTACGAAGGAGACTTACTAGATCATTGGAAGGTGGTGGGATACATGCCGAGGTCACCTGCAACACACAAAGACAGTCACGTGTGAATACAAAACTGGTCTCACGAGCGCGCACACGCACACGCACCCGCACGCACACACACACACACAGTTTTTTTAAGGGCTAAAACTCTATATCAAACCAACAGATATGAATGGTATCAATTTTCTCATTTCAAGGTTGGCCAGAAAGCAATAAGGGTATTTCCCAAAGTGTGGGACTAATATTTTAAGATATAATATATTTAAGATTTAAGATATCCACACAAAAACCGACGCTAAGTATTCAGTAGGCAAGTAAGTAGGTTACCATATTAACATGACTGTACCATTAGTCAACAAAAACTAAACTGCCTCTGTTATGTTAGCTTGTCACAAGAGCACTAGCTTACAGCTGTAAAAGGTTTCAGAATCAAACTCCTCATTAAACCACAGCTCGCTGTTTTTACAGTTTGGGATTTGTCGGGGTTAAACGAGAGAGATATAACATGTTTGTTAGTGACCTTACAAGGATCTAGTAGGTGCATGTTTCACCCTTGGACAGAGCTAGGCTAGCTGTTTCCCCCTGCCTCCAGTATTTATGTTTTACTTAAGCTAACGGTCTCCTAGCTACATAATTAACTGACAGACAGAAAAGTGGTATCCATCCTCTTATTTCACAATTGGCAAGAAAGCAAGTAAGGGTATTTCCCAAAGTATTTGACGATCATTTTTAGATTTAAGCAAAAAAAGGAAGAAAAAAAGTGTCCCTGAAACAGCACTAGGGAACTAAACCTTTTGCGTATTGAAAGACCAACATGAACATTAAAGCTGCAAGCAGTGATGAACAGGCCCTCGCAGTCCACGCACATCGGGGCATGCTGCCGTCGGGGTGTGCCACGTAGATGTATTCGGGGCAAGACCCTCTACATGTTTGAGCAATTTGGAGTAGATGGCAAATTGTATGTGGAAGTTGTAATGAGTTGATGGTTTTATGTCTGCTATTTAATAACTTGTGCATTGTTTGGAATATCAAAATTATTTTAATAACTTTTTGTCAGGAGGGTCCACAGATGCTGTGTGCAAAGTTTGGTGCAAATCAGTGAAATCGTCTGGGAGGAGTTTGAAAAAATAGGTTTGCGATATTTCGCGAATTGGCGGAAATAAATGGTAGGCGGAAATGTGCGTGGTATATATATCACGAGATTCAGCACAATTCAGTGAATGCGTTGTTATAAGGCTTTTGAATGTGCGACAAAGTATATGTGAGTTATAAGCTAAAACGCACTTTCCTTGATCAAGCACCACCTAGTGATGGAAATCTAGAACGACAATAGGTTATGACATTTTTCGGCAGGTGTGACATCCATTCCAAGTTTGGTGAGTTTTGGGGCATGTTCAGGTAGTGAAAAAAAGCCCTAATTTGGGATGAAAAAGTCGTCACTCGAGGAAACAACAGGGACCTCGCAGGTCAAGACCTGCTCGGGCCTTAATTATTTATGAAGGAACTTTGGGCCATCAGTCAACAATAACTTTTCAACATTTCAACCTTGTATCTCATTTTTTAACTACTGCTGGGAATGCTGCCCGTCTAAGATTAAGATAGCATTTCACCCCTATCAGACAGCTCAGCAATGCAACTCGCGGAGGCCACACTGGGGGAGGCATACACAGAGCCACATGATGATGAATGGAGAACAAACACTGTCTGTAAAACTACTTAGATGCTCTCAAGTGCCAAGTAAATACAAGTAGAGCTGATGTTTGAGAGCATGTTTACAAAATGTAAAGTATGTGCAAATGTGAAGCCAAATGCACAGCTACACAGCTGGATGAGCACTGAGACAGAAACTCACACACATACTGAGAGACATGTCTAATTCCCATGTCTGTTATGGGCCTACAGGTCAATGAACTGTGACCAGGGGAAGCCAAAGCTGGACAGCAGCCCTAATGAAGGGGGCTGAGGGCCACAGTCATGCTTACGTAACACACACAACACATGGACACACACGTGCCCGCACACACATGCACACGCACACACACAAAGCAGTGTTCCTGCTACTTAGCCCTTTTTGGACTGTTTATTTGGATACAGGAAAAGGGCAAGGGCTGTGTATATCTCATTGTGCACAAAAGGGAAGTTACACAGGCCCTGAACCTGGGGGTGTGTCATCACCATGTGTGTGTGTGTGTTGCACAGTTTGTGTTAATCTGTCTTTCTTCCCTTCTTTCTTTGGCATCAAGCTCAGTTTTCTACTGTTGCTTGTACGTAACAACATACATCAACAGGAAGGCAGAGGAACAGATAATGAGCTAAATCCAGACTTGCCGTGTTTGACCGAAGTCGCAGGAAACCGGTTCAGGTTGAACATCAGCTATCAAATGACTTACTGGACAATGTTCCTGTATGACTCACTCTGAGAATTAATGTCTTTTTCCATCTCCGTAGGGAGATGAATCTCAGATCTTATCCTGTGTTGTGGTTCTTTTTTATACCCAGTTCTTGACAGGTTTGGGCTGGGTCAGGCTGATTTCACTTAATTCCCTATTGCTAAAGCACGTCAGTTTCATTTGATTTCTCAGTTTCTCCTCTTACATCAGTGAACATAAAACAATGCATTATGTTTAGACAGCACCTCTAAAAATACTGCAAGTTTGACTCTGCTGCAACATATGAAACCAGTTTATGGTTTCTGTCAGGTCCATGTTCTTGAAGTATTGCAGGACTGGGCTGGATTTTGGGGCCCTTTAGATGCTGTATCCTACTTTGTCATTCTGCTCAACAAGCAGGCAATTACCTTCTCCCTGTCCTGGTCAAATACATCTTTCCCCTCGCTTTATTTTCTGTCTCCTATTCTCTCTTCTACAGTGTTCTTTCTTCTAGGAATAGCAAGCAAACATTCTTTCAATTTACATATCAGGCATTTAGACAAAACTTTTGGGTAGATCAGCTGGCAATAATGGGCGAATAGGTGTTGAGCGTCTTAGTAAAGGACACTGTTACTTTTGCAGAGACTGCATATGTTGCACATATACAGTTGGGTATAGGGTTAAAACACGAGGATTTGAGAAATTCCCGTGAACTCTGGCCAAAATCTTTCCCCCCGTTACCAGGCAGAATTACCTGTCAGATCCCAGGGCTAAGATTGCTTCCTCATCTTGTTTCAAAATCAAGGTCAAGGGGGCCTACTCAGCACTTGTGCAAGACACAGAGGTTCAACATATGTGGTTCATTATCAAAAGGTCATATTTATAACATTTTAATGAAGACACATTTTAAAATCAATTCTAAATCTACAGAGCTTGTAGAAAGGTGCAGAATAAAAGCACCTTATTTCCTTGAAACATTATTAGAAATTGTGAATCAATAATTGTTAAATGTTTGTCGGGTCCAAAATGATTGTTTTGGTCATCTCTGTGTAAGAATTTTGAAAGTTAGTTGTATAAGGTTCGTGGGCCAATAGTGTAACTGCAATGGCATCATGTATCTGTATCTGTGTTTCATAGCGATCAATAGTCATGGTGGTTGCCAGTTTGTGGGAAGTGTGTCTGGTAAAACTACATTTAGTGGCTGAATGTTATCAATATGACCTTTAAGTGTTTTCAAAGTACATCCAGTGGAAGCATCTGCATAGATTTTATTGCACCACGCATTTTCAAAATGCCCTTTATTTCGATACCTGTCCTGCTGTCTTCTCCCGACTGAGCAAACGGCTATCCATATTCTCAATGTCCATTTCAACTTCCCCTCTTTCTGTCCATTTATCTCATTCTTTTTGGTCTCTTACTTTCTGTCCATGAAGGGCCAAGAATTACATCTTTGTCTTAACAATTAACCACCATTAGCTCATGCCAGGAATTATTCTTTACCCAAATTTGTACACGCTAATGGTATGAAAATGCCGTAGTCTCTCCATCTTCATGATTTATCAAGGTGTTTTGTTCAGGTAAGATTACTATTACACAATCATTTAATCTGAACATTAAGTAGATGATGCATGTTAGAGAATGTCTGGAATGTATGGTCCTACTTTTTCTCAGTCTCTCAGAACAACACTTCAAAACTGTATGTGTCCTTTGCGGCCGTGTCATGATGGAGAAATATATAAGTGAATTTGCAATCCCACAAGGATACTAAGAGAAGGACCATGTAAACTGGGAAAGTCCTGAGGTTTGGCAAGTAGCGTATGTCACCGGGTGAGAGAACGCCTCATACTCTTTGTGGGGCTTGATGTACGCAACTTTCAATAAAAGCCATGCCACAAAACTCATAATGAAATCTGGTGGTATTGTTGGCAAATGTAGCACTTGAAATGGCTTCTAACAAGATTCCTGAAACTAGTTCCATTTTCTCCTCACTCAGCCAGTCCTGGAAGTCGTCCACACAGTCCACATTGTTTCAAACTTCCAGTTGTTATGACTACAGTTACCTAATTTTGACCGTGCACCCTTCACTGCTTTTATTTCTGAATGCAGCATCAATCAGCCCTTACCTGGGTCGACACGTTAACACTACTCATTAATTGACCCATTCTTTCTTGATTTCTAATTGTTCCCACTTCCATGTATTCCCCGTGCCCAGTGAAGGGGCCTGCTGAGGGTGGCCGCTAAGCCAGAACAAACACACCACACCAGATTCCATCTCCCCAGGCCAACACTTACGCACAAACTTCCTGCATAGACCTCCACCCATCGCTCTCCTTCTCTTTTCATCCCTCTTGCTACGTTTCCTTGTCATCTTGTCTACCACTCTATCGCTAAATTAATCTCTCCCTTCCCTTTCCTCGTTCCCTCTTTCCCAACTTGCTCCATCCATTTTTCATCCCTGACCACTTCCCTCTCTTTACTTGAGCTTTTGTTATTCTGCTGTTCAGTGTTCCTGCTACTTTCCTCCTTCAGTCAAGTAATCCATCTTTCTTCACTATTTTGTACTTTCTACTTCCTTACTCCTTTTTTATCCCTTCCTCTTCTCTTCATTTTCTTTTTCTCTCACTCCAACTTCTCCTAATCACCCCCTCTCTTCCTTTGTTAATCCTCTCTCCCTCCTCTCCTCTCCAGCTCAATGCTTCCTTCCCCTTTCTTCTCTTACTTTTCTTTCTAACAAATAGCTTCCTGTTTGTCTTCCTCCAGGCTTTCCTCTTGTGTACCTAGCTTTCTTAAAATCTAAATTGCTATGGCTGATGGCTATCATTTATTCGATGCACCTTCCTTTTGAAACTCCACTGTTGTCTCGTGTGTTCATGGTTTTGGAGGTGCCAAAACTGGAGGGTCACAGGTTTGATTCCCTAGGACCATCAGGAACTTAGATATCCTTGAAAGACACCAAGACATACGACAAACTTGTTCCAACTTGCTCTCTTGTTTCAAGAGCTGCTTACATGCTTAAAATGTTAGCTCAAGAAGATTAGCATGACTTCAATTTAACCAATATGGCCAAAACAATCATGTGTATTACTTCTGGTTTATTATTTTTCTCTGTAGTCCATACAGTTGCCCCCGGGTTTTCCTTCACCGTGTAAAACCCTGCCCTCTGCTGCCTCCACTCAGGTGGGTCCAGCTGGCGACACTCAGACAGCCATGACCCCCATAACCCTCTCCTCCCTCCTCCTTCCCTTACCCTGCCCCCTTCCCTCCATCTCCATCTCCATCTGCCAGCCCTCTGTCCTCTTCCTCTCTGTCCATTCTGTTGCAGTGGCGCTGGCTCCTCCAGCTCTTTACATGCTCTTTGATCCATCAAAGCCAAAAGAAGCATAGCTAATGGATAATGCACAGCTCTCTCTCCTCAACGCATGGCTTAAGAGCTGTGGTTTCTAAGAAGCATAACTAGGGGGTGAGGTAGCAGCCTTGGTATGTTATTAGTGTGTGAAACGGGTGTGTTTGTGAGAGTCTGCAACGGTGTGTTTGAGAGTGATTTAGTCTATGTGTGTCAATCACAGTATAAGAAAAATCAGTTACATCATTTGTGGAAACGGTGACCATAACATTGCTCGACTGATTTGTATATTACACTTCTCCCTGATTCACACAGGAAAATGTTGCTTAAAGGGCTGAGCCCCACTGCTTTTAAAGCTTTAGAGTTCTACCATGGCATTATAATCAACGTCCACATATGTATCTGAATGCTCTCTAAAAGCCAAGTGGATACAGGTGTCAGGAGCGCACAGAAGATTATCCGTGATTGAAAATGATACTCGCATGCAAGCATTTGTGTTCTGTGCGAACAAAAGTAGTCTCACATGCACAAGGCTGTGACAACTGCAAGGTCAACCCTCAATATGTGTGGGCAACAACTCAACAGTCACTTGTTCATGAAGTTGACCTTTTAGACTTTGGAAGCAAGGAATGGAACTGAGAGTGACTGATGTCTTCATTGTCCTAACTCACAGTGACAGTATATCAGTAAATCATGGCCACAAGTTTGAGAAAATTATAGCCCTCCCCCTGTAGAAGCCTTGTATATTTGCAGTAAATTCTCACTGAAGCTTTGAATCCCCAAAATGGAATTCGGGACAGCCTTCATTATTTTTCTCCCTCCTGTTATGCAGCAATGATTTGAGTATTTCAGGCACTTTTGTGATCTCACAGATGTCTACTTCCTGCACAAAGTTAGAAGATGTTTGACCATGGTAGAAGCAACGTTTAAATCCAACATTTAGCAGACTGTGTCAGAATGAAGAGATTAGGGAAATCACAGAAAATCCTTCAAAGACATAACTTGCTGCTGGACAACAGGGAAAAAAAGGTTTACCGAAACACTATATGATCAAATTGTGCTGGAATGTACAAAGTGGTCGCCAATGGGGCTAACTTGTGTGATTTAACTTGGGCATTGTTGTTCTCTACACTTAAATCGACAGGTGATGTGAGAAAGCATTTGTGGATGGAATTGATAAAGATAAAGCTGACTGCCGACTTTAAACGACCACTGCCTCACAGTAACGATAGCTTATCACTTATAGAGGCAACCCAGGCACCATACACGAACAAAAACTAAATTCCAGAGCATATTTTATGGGCTTTTTTTCAAACGAGGATGAGGGTTAGGGTTAGGGTTAGGGGTTACTGGAAGTGGTCCATGGGCGACATATGGGCTAAAGGTAGAGAACACGTTTCACTACATTGTACTTAACATGATTGTATGAGACCAATAAAGCTGCTTCTGCTTCTTCTTCTGCACTCATGCAACATTTCTTTTGATGGTCAGCCTTAGGCTTAATAGCTTCCCATTCCTTAAGCTCCCTCGGGAGAGCCTATCAGGGAGCACTGATGAAAGCTGCCACGAATCAGCAACAAAAAGCTGGTGACCTTGTGTGCTTACATCAACGCTATCATCAGCATGCAAGCTACAGAAGAATACCTTGAAGTTAACAGAACAGTGATGCCTTATATCAATCTAAGAACCCAGAGGGCAATTTGTCTCTCATCTGCGGTAACATGGGTGATGCATAAGGTATGTCAGCACCAATGAAGCACCCACAAAGAAATGACTCAACAGCACAGTACAGCCACCCAAGATTACAAGAAAGGTTAAAGAGAGATCACAAACTTCTGTCATGCTAATTTGACCAGTTAGACATGTTGTAATAACAGTTACATCTCAAAAGGAGGTAATGAACCAGCATTCTGTACTAGCCTCAAGGCTCATGCTTGTCAAGAGTTTGAGGAATATGCCATACCTTAATGACACCTGTTTTCTGACATGGTTCAAATTCGAAGTAGATGAACAGTTAAAGGAATGTATGTTAAAACCTGTCCGAGCCAACTAAAATCATTCCAAAGATGGAGAAAAAAATAAAAAGGAAATGTTTTTCCACCATAATTTGAAATTCATGTGTGTTGGGACGGGAGAATGGTGATCATCCGCTCTATTTAAAGACAATTTCACATCCACCTGCTAACTGAAGCCCTTGTGGTTCACACGGATGGATAATACTACCTTTGCTCTTGCCCACTCTGTATAACACTCTATGCTTCAAAGCTTGCCTAGAGGGGATAGGGGAACAATTTGGCTCTCTCAAGATGCTACAAATCCTACTTACTTACATGCTTGCTGGCTGCAGCTGTACTGGAATGTCACCCCAAGAGAAATGGTTTGGAAAGTTGTTGTCATGTGGGGAGAGGAGGATTTCTGTAATAGTTACCACTGTACAGTATATCACGCTCTTGCAATTAAGTATCTCTGTTTTTCAGTCCGAGCTCCAGAGCTCTGAAGAGAACTGAAGATAGATTTTAAACATGCATCCATGGAAAGAGCCGACCTCTGACAGAAACGTAATGATAAAACTAACTTTATGTTTGTAAGTCTGGCGGTCAAAAATGCAGAGGGCCTCTCTTTTGCTCAAACCTGCAGGACTCATTTAATGGCAGTTTTGTGAGTTACCTGGCTTAGCTTCGGAACTAGACGTCAAATGCATCCCACATGTCTAGTGCCTCTTAATCATGACAAGGTGGACTTCATGAGAAAACCAGAAAGCGCCCTGCCTAACACGAGGGGACTTCAAGGCCACGGCTAAGCAAGAACAACACCTATGGGTGAAACACTTGTATCCTGCGGACTTAGGAGTCCCATATCACAGTTTTAGTGCTTTTCTGTATGTGAGGCCAGCTCACAAAGCGTCTATCTGTATTTACGTTCTTTTTTCTTTTTTTTCTCACTGTTTCAGCACGTTTCCCCTCTTTGTCTCTTGTTCCCACACTTTCTTTGGCCCCAAAAGGAAATAAAGGGGTCTCTGTCTCTAGCTGTTTCGTTTTCGCTCCAAGCAGCTGAGAGGGAGGCCGAAGATATCACAGGTCACATGGATCCCTGTGGTGGAGCTTTAATGACCAAGTGGGCCGCAATTCCCTGTTATGGAGCTGGGGGTCAACAGTTGTGACTACATGCATACGGTTAGGCAGATGGAGAACACAAACTGGAATACACACATGTCACTTGTTGGTACATGTAGAACCTCAGTGGCGTTCTCATGCACCCATCTTTACCCTCCTCCCAAGCCAAACACGAGGCTGAAGGCTCTAAACCGGACAAAAATAAGCCTGGGTAAATAAACAAAGCAGGATGACATGGGTCAGGATGAGATTGGGAGAGATCAACAATGGGAAAAAAAATCTCTCATGAACGAGCAACATTATTACAGATCTTCAGTCCTTCCCTCCCTGTCTGCCCTCTGTGGTCGAGCTTCCCTCCGCTACATCCCTGTCATTCATCCTGTTGACACAATTCACCAAAGCACACCGTCCCCTCCTCTTTCTATATTTGCAGCACCCTTCAGCCTTAACAGTGTTTACCATACGCACAAAAATGCATTCACATTCACATTCTGCATTGTCAACAGCTGCTTTAGGTCCTGTCACCCTCTGCAGTACACCGCAGCTCCCAAGCAAGATGACTCTGTGGTGAAAGTCTTTTTTGACTTCCTTGGATTTTTTTTTTGTTTTTCATCCCATTGAGGCCTGAGGAGGTGAAATGAGACAAATGGGATAAAAAACAAGAAGACACAAAGAATACTCTGTTAGTAACAAGAACAGAACTGGTGGACCTCTAACTCAAAATATTTTTGGGGTATTTCTGCAGGCATACCCAGAAGTTAGCGTTGCTCTGGTTACTTATGGGATTTTGAATTGGATTTGGGATTATTGCATAAAATAAGCTCTGTGTCAAACACAAGTTTATGAAATTTAGACGCTTTGTTCAGCAAGATTATCTTCACAAATGAACACCACTTGTATGATTTTTGAAGGACAAATGCAATCGTCAGGAGTAAAAGCTCAGCGTTTAGCTCAGTCTAATGTGTTTTTAGTGTACTCTTTTCTATTGTTGTGCTGATTTGATGTTCATTTTCTGTACAGTGTCTTTGAGTATTCAGAAAAGCGCTTTTCAATAAAATGTATTATTAGGGGGCCAAGCCCGAGGGGCCAAGGGAATGCGTATGCAAGCAAAAACCATGTATCCCCAGATTCCCTGAATGGAGCTGAATCACTTTGCAATTGGCCACGCCCACTTCCAGTTAGAAAGTTTTTTCGCAAAATCGCAAAAACTGGAAAACCTACTTTTTTGAACTCCTCCTTGGGATTTTGTATGATCTGCGTGAAACTTGGCACGTACACTCTTCAGCTGGACCTGATCTAAAGTTATCAAAAGAATTTTGCTCGGTCGAACACATTTCTGTAGCTAGCTATAAAAATGTAAACTGTTGGATATATTGGTCAAACTAAATGCTATTAACACCAAATTTCAGATCCCTGGTTGCCATGACACTGGGAAGGGATGAGC
>CAEMYA010002104.1:396517-438484 GCA_903131615.1 Diplodus sargus
TGTGTGTGTGTGTGTGTGTGTGTGTGTGTGTTTGTGTGTGGTGTGTTTGTGTGTGAGTGTATGAGGTGTGTGTGTGAATAAGCGTGTGATGGAGAGAGAGAGAGAGAGAGAGAGTAGCAGCAAGTAGCAGTTTACATCTGTCACTAAAGTGTATGATTCGAAATGAATCATTTCCACTGACTTAGAGGCTATTTTTACACAGGAGTACAGAGGACTGATAGAGAGCTCAGTCACACGGTGCAACAAATAACCTGAAGCCCAGGGTGTTAAGCGTTGATTCTGCACACACGTTCAACACAGCAGCAAAGATGATCTGCTATATACAGTATCCAGTATCTGATCAATTGTGACATATGATCACAATCTTCCCTTCTGTTCCTGAGTTAACGCATTGAATAATGGCCAAAGAAGTGTTTTTGCAGAGCATTACGTCTATGATCACACTGCCAGATTTTGGCAGATTTTAGCAAATTGGATCCAAACCACATTTGGAGGTGGTCTGAAATGTGATTGAACGCGATTGTGGAGAACGAGATGATGGATGACCGTTCCTCATGCTTTTGTGTTGGAAAGCCACGTCACTAGAATAGTAGGGACGTTAAGCACGGGGGTCGAGGTACAGCTAGGGCGTCCTGCAATCATTACATCTGGTTGCTGTTGAAGTGAAAAATGAAAACTAAGCAAGAATTAACTCTTAGAATGGCTATTGCTTTAACTACTGTCTAACACTTCTTTGATGTATCGCTGATTAGGGCAAACCAGGCATTCTCCTGTAGTACACAGGTGGGCTACAACGTCAGGAAGTGTTGAAATAGAAACTTTTCAGACATCCCCTAATTCACTGCTGCTTTAAGTCCCTAGTGACTGATGCCTACGTCACTTCCACAGAAACCCATTCAGACAGAGTGATGACTCCTAGACACAAAGATATGATCTAAACAGTTGCAAATAATTGCGCAGTCAGTCTTAAACATCTGCTTTGAGAAACAAATCTGACAGTGACCTTTGACCACCACAAAATCTAATCAGTTTATCCTTGAGTCCAAGTCCAAAGTAATTGGTTTACAAGAATGGGATGGACGGACAACTTGAAAACATAAAGTCTTTGGCTTCATACACAAGGTTATATGTAATAACTCCCAAATGTGAATGAAGGGAGAAAACACCTTGAACACGGGTAAAAACAGCTGGTTAGTCTCTACAGAGGTAAAGCTGAAGATAATCAGCTTGGCAGGCAGGCGGGCAGCTGGGATCCATTATTTAGATCTATATGTTAGCTATGTCTCTACTGTATTAAAGATGTATGTGTTTTAAAATTCACAGTATTCCAGATTGATGCCATCTGACCTCAGATTTCCCCCCACAGTATGTACAAGGTTAGATAACAGCTGAGATGGACTCAACAGCCAGACCCCCACGCCCTGCCTTATCTGACCTCTCCCTTCCTGGGCAGCAGCGATGGATATCGCCAACTAACAACCAGTCAACAACCACACATCAGACACTTACAGTAAACCTATCACACAACATCCTGCCTTTCTGAAATCAATCTTAACAATAAATTAACTTCATCCAGCACTTCCGTAGAACATTGATGAATCCATTTTTTTGCATAATTTTTTGCTTCCCAATCAGCTCAATCTTTAAAGGTGTAAACAATCTGATTGGTGCAATTTAAAATATCTACTGTAAATTGGGTGAAAAAAGTAGGGATAGTCTCTTTGGCTGAGTTAGATTAGAAGATTGATACATACTCATGTTGGTGAAACGAATATGAAGCTACAGCTAACAGCTGGCATACAGTAGCCTTTCTTAAAACTGAAACAAAGGGGGAACATCTCGCCTGGCTCTGTCAAAAGGAAACAAATACACCCATCAGCACCTCTAAAGTGTACCAATTTATATACTGTTTGATTTAATTCCTACAAAACTGGAGTGTAAAAACTACATGCACAGTTTTATCATTGCACAGAGCCAGGCTAGCTGTTTTCCCTGGCTTCAGTCTTAATGCTAAGCCAAGTTAACCAGCTGTAGCTTCATATTTAGTGTACCGACATGAGAGTGGTATCATTCAACTAATCCACAAAATATTTCTGAAACTTCAAGGCAAAACAGTGTTGCAGCATTCTCTTTAACGACTGAAGTAGCTGGGGACTTGTATGCCCCGCCCATTGTTTTAAAACAAAGGGGGAAAAAAAACAATCTACACCATTTAAAAGATGAAATATTCACTGTAGCTGCTAAGCTAAGAGCACTAGTACACACCTGGTTCTAAGTAGGTGCATGAGCTTGACCACAAATCATGAATGTAACAAAAGTTTTAAAATCAGTTTGGGATTTCAGGACTTCTCGAGACCTGGATTACACCAGATGAGCTGTGAGGAGCTAGTTTAAGGTTTCTTGTTGGTTGTTAATTTACACGGAAGCTTCAGAAATGTTTTGAGACTTCACCTGACTTTCAATTGGCATGGGAGTGAGTAGACGATGACTGAATATTCATTTTTGGGTGAACTTTTCCTTTAAGGTTAAAAAACAACCCAAAAAAACAGAGAATATCTATCTCCCTTTATATCAAAAATATTCCTCCAAGAATAACGTGTCCCGGAGCGAACCAACCTGTAAACTCCATGCATGGATAACAGACAACCCGTATCACAAGTTCCACTGAAAAAAATGATTTTATTTGTCTATTACGTGTGCAGCTTGAAAGCCATCCTTTCATGTCTGAACTCATCCTCGGGGCTCTCCTCTCCTCAGATACAAGACAAGAGGATGGAGCCATGCTTGAGGAATGAGGCTTGTCTTTGCCACATGCCTTCGCCCTTGGCTTTCTCCCTCTTGCTCCTGCTGTGTGCCAAGGCTCCCTGCCTCAGCCTCTACCCCCTCTTCATCACTTTCGCCATGGCTGGCATTCTCCCCCCCTGCATCCCTCTGTCTATTCATTATACCACCCCTCCATCAATGAGCCTTTCACAGAGGCTGCAGAGCCGGCCTTGAGCAGCTCCTTCTGAGGAATGCAACCGAGCTGCCTTCATATTAGCCGAGATCTCGAGACTTCTGCCCTCATAGAGCCACTGTTATGCGTCTTTTCACACCCCGATGGCATAACAATCTACTGAACATCTCAGAGAAGTAAGTCCAGTGCAGTCACATTGATTTTTATGGAGGAGGATGGTTAACTCTCAGGGGCTTGATCCATGAAGCAAGATTAGCATGTCAGCATCTGGGCTTAACCTTGAATTAGTGGGGTCGTGGTGGAGGCTGGTGATGACTGCACATTTGACCTGCTCCAGTCATGTTCATACTGCTGACTTGAAATAGTTAATTATTGCTACAACTAACAATTGTTTTCATTACTGATTTATGTGTTGACTATTTACATGATTTGTCGATTAATCGTATCGTCGAAAAAGCTAATTTTGTCCAATTAGCAGTCCAAAATTAAGAAGATTTATATTTCTGTGTGGATGAAAGAAGTGTAACGTCGGCACACTTGCTCCATGCCTCATGAGTTTAATAAAGACAGCGTTTCCATGCCACTTGGATCTTCATCAGGTCCGCTGTTTTATAGTTCTCACAGTTATCCAGTTCTTCTTAAGAGGAACCCACAAGTGTTTCTTTCCCACAGCGACCACTTCTGCAGTCTACTTAAAGTGTTCACTGTTTCCTTTACCACATTTATCATTTGAGTGTTTTGACCTCATTTTTTATGAGACATCTGTCAGGTCATTGACTTGATGAGTCCATGGGAATACATTTCTTTTGGTGGAGTATGAAAGTAGCTAAGTTACCTTCCAAAAACAATACAATATTTTATAGAATTTCCAGAAAATGTATATCCGTTTCCATCCATGGCTGTTACGAAAGAATCAGGACTTGAGTGCATCAGAACCAAACACTTGGTGGCATAAAAACTTGAGTGCAGTGCCATTAATCCAGTGCAGGGCATAACCAAATACATACACAAACTGTATTAGCAAAAACAATGTAGAAAACACCTGACTGATTCATTTATCAATTAAAGTAGTCTCCTCATGGCTCCAAATAGATCTAACGTAGAATCTTGATTGACAAATGAGCCAAATGTTTCATGTATGTCATGATTTACTCGCTCAGTTTCTATTGCACTTTGTTTCATTTTGTTTATATTAATACATCAACTTTTCTAACTCAGACAAGCTTAAAAACTACTTAACAGTAATATCTAAACATTTCTTATTATCTGGAGTTAACCCCCATTTTTTTTAATGCACACAGAAAATGCACATAACACAAAAAAAGCCTTCATGTTGGATGGAGACCCACATGGAAATCAGGTACTGTAATGTCCTGCGCCAGCTGACCACAGAACATTTGATACTGCCCATAACTGTATCGCAACAGATTTTCTTTTTTTCTTTTTTTTCTTTAAGTCAGAAGAGGCAGGTGTGAGCTGGATCCTTACCTTGGCCTCACACTTCCTGTGGGTGGCTGTCTTGCATACTAAGAAGAATGAGAGTAAGGGAGGAGAGAAGTGAGAAATCAAGAAAGCAAAATGAGTTTTACTGTAGCTGCACTGTCAATTATATTATTTATATCAACAAACACAAATAATTGCTTAGTCTACATATGAAGTAATGAGGTCATTATTGTGAGGTCATTATTTTTCCATTCATTCATTTCCATCTCACTTAGTGACCAAACTGCAACACTAGTGAAAACACTTGTTCATGATCAACACTTACCTCTGCAGAAGGAGCCCACGTTGTCGACGTTCTGACGACACACGCTGCACTGCCGCTTCTTCTTGAAGGTCTTTTCCTTGAAGACGTGGGGCTCCCCCTTCACCCCCTGCACACACACAAGAAAGACACACAGAGACACGGGAAAATGTGATTCACACCAAGCTAGCAACCTGATACAGCACCAGAAGTGGCAGTGTGATCTGTGGAGCTGTCCACTCTCAAAAACACTTGTTTGAATCATTTTTTGACCTTAGAGGAGTTAGATTTGGCAGATATACAATGTTGTCCCTCTACACACACTTCCATCTAACAGGATGGAAACAAAGATACTGGACTTTCCCAGTTCGTGTCACAGAAAGATCAAGGTAATTGCTTGTGCTTGTTAGTGGACAGTAACGATGACAGGAGCTCAGAACTGTCAGCTTTAAACTGTGTGTGTTACAGACCACGATGCACAGTTGTGCGTGTGTGTGTGTGTGTGTGTGAATGTACATTTATGCTCTACTCCCTTTGTCTCTTGAACTTCTGTTCTGGTTGTGTAACTGTCTTCCAGTAATACTCCTTGCGGTTTCTACCCAAACCCCACTATAATCCTGAGTATGTGCATGTGTGTGCATGCTGGTTTCGATTTGAATCTGCGTGTAAAAGGTTTGGGAATTAGAAAAAAAGAGCATAAGTGTCGGTCTAATTCTTGAGAATTCTCATGTCACAATGTGTGTAAGTGTGTGTGTGTGTGTGTGTGTGTGTGTGTGTGTGTGTGTGGTATCCCTCCCCAGCCAGTGCCTCTTTGTTTCCCAACATGGGATCAGATCCGCAGATGACTGGGCCTGACGTGACTCCGTGGAGGCTTTGAACATGAGAACTGTTAACAACCTCGGGCTAAGTATGGGGATTGCTAAGCATGTTTTCATGCATGGATACATAACAGGGGGGAGGAGAGTGGGTATGGGGCCGAGGGGCTGTATGTGAACAAACAGTATGTGAGACGTCATGCTAACATGTGCGTCTTCTGGAAACCGGGAGGTATTCGGCCAAAAGTGTCGGTTTTTAAGGAGAAAGCGTTTCTCTCGCCACTCATCTCAGAGCAAATACACACACAAACAGACCATCAGCGTCATCGTCGTGACAAAACAGCTGTATGTAAGAGCGTGGTCACACTGTTAAGGCTACTCAGTGTCCACGTATCCACAGCTTTAGATAATCAACCTGATACATACACATAAAGGGGTTTTTGTTTCCTCTCTGTGTGCTTTTCCTCCTTGGTAACAAAGAAAAAAGGGGTCTGTTTGCACACTTTTTCCATTATACTGCTGCTCTGACTCTGTTCTAGAGACTGGACACTGTTTGGACAGCTGCCTGCCTGGCATCACCCTCTGCCAGCAGTGTTCAGCGGCTGCTGGCCTGCCTCAGTACAAGTGTACTATGACCGCAGCACATTGGATGGTGGAGGTGGACCGGGTGGGTGGCTCAGGGGCTGGCAGTGGGCTGATGTCTGTTATGTAATGATGATGTGGTCATGGGATTGATGTCCCTCTCTAAAACTGCACAGTCATAACTTTGGGAAACTGTATATTTCTTATGTTGGGATTTTCATTAATTTCTATTTGACTCAGTATGACTTGGCTCATTCCTGTTTCCACTTTTCTCACAGAACCAAAATCCACAAAAACTTCATTAAAGTTTCATGTTATCTTATCTTATCTTGATCCTGTTTTCATGAATCCCTGACTTGGCTCTCTTTCCTAACTCAGAGTCCACCCTTTCCTGAACCCTAAACATAACAAAAGCTCCTTCACCTTCTGACAAAATATAAAGAAGTAGGCCTATCAACTGTCGTACCACCAGACTGCTGAGTAGCTACTTTCCTCACTAACTCATCCTCTGTGTTGTAGAATGACAATTAAATGAACCTTGAATATTTTGGTCAAGTTTGACAGAGGAGCCACAGAAAGCATTCTTACTGGAAACACTATATGGTTTGTGCCCCGCCCAGGACAGGAAGTCTCTACAGTGGTTTATTGAAACTGCCTAGAACATTACTGGTAACATCTACAGAGCATCAATGATATCAGTGAAGTGAGATGCTGAGATGATACTAAAAGACAACAGCCAGCCCAGCCAGTCTGTTCACCCCGTTGTTTGACAAAAGATGCAGGTATCCTCTGCCATACCACCAGACTATGGAGCAGCTTCATTTCTCAGGCTGTGAGACTCCTCAACTCAACAATTAAAAAAAATCAGAAGCTTGTGTTTTTCCAAAGGTTGATTAAACTAATGTTGAATGACCAATTTAACCACGTTGTGTATGCCTTGCTCATTAGCCCTGCCATCCTACTGACCAGGCATGTCAGATACAGATTTTGAGTGTTTATTTGCAGATTAAGTCCATTGTTTGCCCTCATTTTCACTTGTGCAATAATCTTGGGTACGTGTGTGAATAAGCATGAATGGGTTTACACACAGGGCCCACGGCGAGTTTAAAAAAAGCAACCAGTGACTGTCAGCTTGACCACAGTGGTGATGTGGGCGGAGAGATAAACACATGTAGGAGAGGTTGGCAGCATTCTTTCTGTGTCAGACACAATCAAGACCACTATATGGTGCAACCACAGGCAATCATGGTCAGACAGGGACACACTGCTGCTTCTGGATGCTGTGTAAGGTCTCATATGGATTGACACAAACACAATGGTTCATGTGAGGGGACTGGATGATGTAGAATTGACAACAACTATTGTGTCAGTCAAGCTCATAGTCACTGATACATACATCATAATTTTTTTCAATATCCATGCATTATAACCTGAGAACTCTAATCTCAAATTAGGCTACCTAGGGTACCTGTGAGTCTGAGCTTTTTCCAGAGGAAGAATCTTTTCTATAACCCTTTTGTCGCAACATAGGTAAAAAAAAAACCCGAAACCCATTAACATTGATTAGAGGTGGATAAAAATATCAATTCATCAATGCATTACAATATATTTTCCCAATTCAATATCGATTCAGAAAATCCTCTGAATCGATTCAGGCAAGCAGCGGCCACGCTGCCCCTCGCCGGACGCCTATCGGTCCCCGCCTCCAGCAGCTGGAAGCTCCTCGCCCGCGACCTCGCTCAAGGGTCGGAGGTTGATGCGCCGCCAAACAACACAATCAAAAATATTTTTATCAAATACCTTGATATAAACATTGTGACAATATTGTAGGGATTAATACTGGTACTTACACAAGATATTAACAACATGAGATTTAGTTTTTTTTTTTTAATCTTAAATGATGTGGATATAATGACTAAGTGGGCGAAGGCATGTATTAGAACAATCTCATAAGATCAGATAATTCCATCACTTTACTGTAAAAATCACGGAAATCACTTATTACCATATAGAATTATATGATGACATCTAGTCTCATATTTCCCAGCCCAAGATCAGTTTAATTGAGTAAAGCGTACCGTGCAAACCTTCTTAACTACCAATTTTTTAAAACCCTGTGCTCCACTTGGGGAGTCCAGCAGAGGAAACCACAGGGAAGGAGGTTTACAACTTCGAGGCGGATTACAACAGAGTCTGAGTGCATAAGCACTAAAAACAACCTGGGATGCTGAGGCCAGTCCTCAGGATGGTAATTACTGTCAGCGCGGTAATGGACAAAAGAAAATCTTCCTCTGGTAAAACATGTGTTATTCAGTATTCAGTATACGCTGAGCTAATAAAGGAGCTGTTACTGGTAGGATCATATCTGCTGCCTGGAAGTATAAGGGCTGAAAGATAGACGAGAATGAAATTTAAAATAAGAAAAAGAAAAGTCTATTTAGCAAGAAATGTAGCAATGTATTGAACGCTAGATGCCCATCCCCACAACCATACAGGTTAAACTAACTGGATCTATGTGCCATCACTGATGGACAGTGATGGGTAAACTCTCAGAAGCAGATCATCTGAGCTACAGAGCCTCCGCCAGCTGGGACCTGCCTACATTTCCACAGAAGTGACACAAGTTATAAAAAGCTACCTGAGACGTCAGGAAGAAAGACTCAACCCACACAAACACTCACTCACGTGCAGACTTGTATCCCTGCAGACAGCCAGTGGAAACAGACAGCCTTCCCCTTTCCTCTCCTAGTGCCTGTGTCCCCCTGTGCGCCGCGACAGAGCCCACCCCCCCTACAACATCTGCTACACACAAGAAAGTCCTTTTTCTAATATTTTTAGCTTTCTGGCAGAAAGAGGAACCAGAGGTTTCTTGAGTCAAAGAGATGCTTTCTAACCAGAAATCCCTCCCCTTCCTCGCTGCACGTTTGCCAGCCGTCGCAGAACAGTGGCTGGATTGAGTGAGGGAGGGGTCGGACGCATACAGGAGATGCACAGCCGGGCAGAGATTCATGCATGCAAATGTAAAAACAAACAGAAACAGAGAGCCACTGGAAACTCTCTCGCTCCTTCCCTCCTGTTTCTTTCTAAAAATAGTCTTGATATTTAGACAATGATGGGCATTGTGTGGGAGTGGGAGGCTACATTAGTGACTACGGGCCTGGCCACTGTGACCTCAGCTTCAGCTGCAGATGGTCTGTGAGGGCAAACGTTCAGTGTGCGCTTGAGGGGAAACTCTTGCTACTGATTTTGACATTAGAAGAACTCTGACTCACTCATAATGAAACAGTGTCTTCAGATCTTTAGATCGTTGTTGTCAAGCCAATACTTGATACTAATCTATAACTGATTGATTGCCTCTGGCCTCTAACTTTTTCACTGCTAATGAATTAGAGCTGCGACTAATAATTGTTTTCTTAATCAATTACTCTGATGAGTAAATTCTCATTTTAACGATTAAGAGTAATCCACTGACTTGCATTGCACACATTGTGTTTTCATTGGTTAGAGTTGGAAAACATATCATTGTCAGAACTAATCAGAGGCAGAGAAGGGCGGGTCTTTGTTGTATACGGTGGGAAAAATACAATCCAGACTGTCAAGGTCTAGGTGTGTTTTGCTAGAAGCTGCTAATGTTGCCTTGGTGAAGGGCAGAGGTCTGGTAGGCTTCCAGATTTATTTTATTTTCAAACTTGTAGTCCCAACCTGCACTGACTCACTGATCCTTAAAGGAATTTATAGAAGTGACCGTCAGTTTCAATGCCCTGAGTCGACATTTTGTGAAAGGAAAGTTCATTAAAAAAAAATCTACAACAACCGAAAATTGTTGATTTTGTAATGGCTGCTTGTAATGACTGTTTGTGTTTAATCCAACACACACAGTCGTTCAGTGGTGTTTTTGCGACTTCCTGTGTACTTAAATCCCACCCTCCATTGAGAGCACCTCACATGGGCCGGTGCCTGGGTTCCTGCATCATACTCTGGCGACCGAGGCCGGCGTGTGTGTTAATAAATGTGTGTCAATTCATTTGTACGTGAGTGTGCACATGTGTGTCCAAAGGGTGGGACAGGCAGTGGAGGGAACAGAGACTGCCTGTTCCCGAGGTGAGGTCAGCGGACCGACGTGATACACTTCCGTTCAGTAGGACTCCTGCTGCTAACACACACACACAAAATGCTCTTATTGCCCCAACGGCAGCGCCAACACCCCCTACTGCAGTTGTTGATATTTACTGGTAAAAAGCACCATCTGTTTTGCCTGAAAATGTTACCCGTGTACTGTGAGGTGGCCTCAATAGGAGGATGACATCATCGATGGGTGATGATCAAGGGATGTTTTAGTTAGGACCAGATCTGATCAGACTGCAGCCTCTGACTCACAGAAGTTCAGTTTACGGGAAACCTGGTGCTGCTTCTGCTGAAGTACAAATTAATTGCCTCCATTCCCAAAAAGTCATTCACTCACTTTACTTGACTCCTGCATCTCCTTCCTTTTTGGAATAAACCAAAAGCTACTCTGTCACCTCAGACTAGCTCAGAATGCAGCAGCTAAGATTCTGACAGGTTTTTACAGACAGATCACATCACCTCAATCCAGGCTCATCTCTGAGGGCTCCCTGTTCGGTTCAGGATTTTACTGATCACTTATAAATAATGGTGTCAAGATTTGATCTTAATCATCTCTCTACTCCCGCCTTCTTGCACTCATCCAAAGGGGGGAAAAAACAACACTTTAAAGACGACACAGCTAGCTTACCAATAGCCTGCAGCAGCACTTCCAGACTCTTATCTTCTGTGCACGAAGACAATCATCTGTCGGAGATGTCGGGTTTATTTTATTTTTCAGAGATCCTTCATTGCTTTGTTTGGGAGGAAGGATTCCTCTGGACAGATTTGAGAAACCTAACTTGTAACAAGTTACTGTTGACACGGAACGGTGGTATTCTTTGTTGAACTATCTGTTTTTGGTGAAGATTACCTTAATTTACCAACCCCAGACCTGCAAAACCCACGGCAATAAAGTCACACCACCATTTTAATATACCCTATTTCTTTAAGGACCAGCCTGAGCCCATGAGGCTTACAGACTCTTCTTCTTTCTCTTTCTTTTAACTTCTTTATATTACATCTTAAAACCTATTTGTATAGACTTGCTTTCATATGTACTCATCTTTTTACTGCTTTTATTCTTAATTTATTTAAATGAATGCGTTTGCATCCTTTCTTATTTTAACTTGATCTTAACTTTGGCTGTATCTGTATCTTGTTCTGACCATCAAATACTCACATTTAAGCTGGAATTGGAGAATTTTGACTTTTTCTTCTGAAAAACTACTAAAAACAAATAAATGCTGCTACTGTAGATGTGAACTCAGTGTAACTGCATCTGGCTCGAGGGAATGTGAACCAGCCTCTGTTTCAGCCTCTTGGCTTGGCAGCGAACAGGGGGTGTCCCGACTGAACACGGCCATCATGGAGCATTTCTGGACCATCAAACCTCTCAGTTACACCCTATAATTACAAATATAGAATACGTACTGTATATTGGGTACAACAAGAGTACTGTACTGTTGGTTACTGAGAATATTCAATGGAGCACATCAGGGTTGAAGTGCCTTGCTCAACGGCAGCAGTGTTTCTTGCTGAAGGGGGAAGAGGAGGGGCATAAATCACAACCCCTCTTGCCAATCTGATCAAAATACACTCTAACCCCTGTATTACGTATGGTTCGCATAGGAGAAAAAATAGCTAATGTCCAGCCTGTTATCAGCTGAGGAAAGCCTGGAGAGGCTCGACAATGTTATCTTGTTGTTAATCCATGGCTGTTTTCCTCGTGTTCCAAAGTAGAACGGGAACTCTGACAACACTAATTGGCCAATGTGTGATACAGTCATTTATCAGTTTTTGGCAGGCAAACACACAGACACACACCTACAATACGTTGTGTGGACTTTTATACCACACACATCTGATCATGCACACATGACAGATTTTTGTTCACAGCATCCTAGTAATCAATTTAGTGCACCCTTGTGGAAATTGTACATTTCATCACATACAGATCAAACTGACACGGCTCAAAGCAACACATTTGCGATCACTCTTATGTAATTTAAGCCTACTTTTCTTTAACAAGGCACTGGTTTTAACCAAACTGCACATTTTTATGTTGCATCATAAGAAACACTAACTCTGGGTCGGCATAACGCTTCAAAATGGTCAGCTCAGGCCTGCAATGATTGGTGGGATTATTGTTTTTGAAAAATAAGTTGACAGCAATTTTGATAGTCAATTAATTGTTTCAGTCATTATTCATAAACAAAAATGTGTTGCTCCATAAAGCAACATTATGTAGAAATTGGCATTTTGTGCAATTTGGCGCCCCCCACAGTTTCTGAGTGCAACACCACTGTCGTAAATACAAATCCCAGGTCTGCAACAGTTCTTGTTAGTTGAAGTCAACGCGTATGTAACGCTGTGATTTTACACCTTGACTGAAGTCACATAGTGCAGAAACAAGTGATGGGGGTCAGAGTGGCTGAGACAGAGACAGCATTCACCCTGTTACAAGGCGCTGTACCATCAACACGATTTTGACGCTGTTATTCTAAGGTAAAAAAAAAGATACATGATGCTGCTTTAAATGTGAGGATTTGCTCTTTTTGTCAGTCATTTATGATTATGATTTTTTACATTTTTGGGTTGTGGACTGTTAGTTGAACAACAGAAGCCATTTAAATATGTCACTTTGGCCTCTGGGAAATTGTGATGAGCATTTTTCACAAACTTTTGACACATTTAAAATTTCTGACATCAATCAATCATAAAGAATATAATAATAATAATAATAATAATAATAATAATAATATATTCATCTGTAATGAAGGTAATTAATAACAAAGGATTTGGAAAACAAAACCTTGTTTAAGTCCTTTGAGTCCTGCTTCATCTATTTATCTATGAGTGATAAGTGAGAGACACAAGGTCAGGAAATGTCTGACAGCAGCTCATCCAAATCACATCCCACAGCTTCTGTCCCTGACTTTTCCTATTTAAACTCACAGCTACATATATCATAATCATTACTGTGTCATACAGTTCAAATATTTCAAATACTTTATCACTGACTGCTTTCAGCATGAACATAAACTTTCGTACCTGCAGGCGTACTTGAATGTTAACTAACACAAACTCTGATTGTTGCTGGTGTCCTTTCCTCCAACATGACTTTGCGACATGAACAACAAGTGACCGGCGCTGACGCAGTTACCCAGGGGCTGCTTAATGCATCATATGACCCCATTCACAACACTGCATGTCAGCTTAATGAAGTGCGACACTTCCAGCAACTTCTCAGAGGACCAAAGTCAATGCGGGTCTCCACTTCTCATCACTACACCAGTGAAGTAACAGCAGCTAGGTAAAACATGAAGAGGTAGTACATGTGGTAGGCTATACGTAATGTGTGTTGTACGTCTTAACGTCACATTATATCTCACTGAACAGCACAGACATGCAGTAGAATACATATTCTCTTGAAGGAGCCTCCTCCAAAAACTCGCGCACGACTTCGGTATTTCAAAGTTTATGGCGTCAAATGTGCGCGTGAAAACACAGCATCACACATCCAGCATGTACAGTCCTTCAGCAAATACTAACCATTAAGTAACTGAAACAGAATCAAAGACAGACAAAAACCATAAGCTGACTTTCTTACCTTGCTCATTTTCCCGCTACTCATTCTCCCCTGCTTTAAAAGGTGCCCCTCATCCTCATGACGGCCATCAGTAACACGGCCTGCAACTGAGATAACTTGTTTTCTTTACTCTGGTCCACCCTCAGTGCTGGGGCTGCGGGGCGGAGCTACACGCAAGCTCAAAGCATGTGTGGAGTACTGTTACTGGAATGTCGCCCCCTGATTGGTCGGTGTGTGGAGGGGAGCGCAAGGATACTCGATCTGGATTGGCTGGATTATTAAACAGTGTAATGTTCCTAGAAAATCCCGAGGTGGAAACTTCACCTTCAGAATGTGTCTTTGTATTTATTTGAGACACCTTTTGCATTTTGTGACACCTTTAAAGCATTCCTAAATTGATTTATGAAGTCTGTGCCAGTGGTTTTAAATAAAAGAAACACGTAATTAACTCATTAGGTAACTACAGAATCTTTCACAACAAGATACAATTTATGGTATGATGGGTGGAACTGGGTCTGAGAAATATGAGGTCAATAGGGAAGTATGTAGCTTGCCCTAAATTTAACAGGAATTTGAAATCTGTACATGTAAACAAACGTGGAGCTATGCTGCTCTGGTCCCACATACTGTGGTGTTTTAATTATGGGCCCCATGTCTACGTGGTGGCTCTGGGGCTCCTCGCCTTCCTCCTACATGCCACCATCATGACATGTGCAGCAGCCATGTTCATGTGGACAGTTAAAACGTGAATGGGGACAAGCTCGGTCCCATCACCCAAGTGTGCTCATTTGAATTGAATGGAAACTGGTTGTTACATTATTATACTAAGTATATACAAGTGGATAGTTTTCCAATACTTCTTCATGGCATTTTTTTTCAGACGGTTCAGTCAAATGTTGTGTTTGTACTGCTGCCACTTGGAGTGGCAGAGGCAAACCTTTTTTCGCTTGTTTGAACTTCCCTAGCCTAACATAGCCAGACATTACTGGTTAAATATGTCAATAAATATACTGCAGATCAACATCTCACCAATTTAAATTCATGCTTGTTTTACTTTTTAACACAAATATGTGAATGTGAATCTGAAATGATTCTTTCAAATAAACCTGACCCACCTCACAATCTTTCCTTACAAGTACCATGCTCATTCATTCTTCAGTACTTATCACTCCATCATGGGCTCTGTGTGGTCACTCGGAGACCCCTATTTCTCTCAATACACCCCAAACACACGCACTGAAATGTGCCGTGATCACTGCAACATCTGCTGCTGAGTGCTGACCGATGTGTAAGTAGCATCACCTGGTGGTGAAATAAGAGAAATTCACCAGGCGAGGCAGAGTCTTGTAACTTTGATAGGCACATATCATTACATGAAAGTTTTTCTCCTTACTAGCCGTCACACAATATCTAGAACTGTGCACACAATCCAGAAAACTCATAGGTGATGTATCAAAAATTAAACTCGAGACCACTAACTCTATTAGAAAAATCACTTTGAGTTTTCACTCAAATAGAAACTCTAAATCACATTTCTGCCAAACCCCAAACACAAATCACATCATTTAGCACACTGCATCCATCTGTAAATCACTTGCCAAATCATTACACCCTCATTACCAATTGGTCTCATACACCGGCTACCTGTTCAAACTCAGTGGGATAAAAACTCTTCAGTCACCTGTCAGAGCATAACATAGGCCTCAGGTGACCTCAGCTGTTTTGGGGGGAAATGGAGCAACACAGAGAACTAGGAGGAAGAGGACGAGGATGAGGAGGAAGAGGAAGGTGTTTCAATATTTCTTGTTTTTACACTGGATGCACTGTTGTGCCTAAAATTTTAATTTAGTTGCACCAGCACATAGATGCACCCGATTTCACATCTTAATTTGATTTTTTAATAACTTCCATGATAGTGAACAGGAATAAAGGTACAGGTGGAGGTTTTTTATTCACAGCCCACACATCAAGAAATTGCAAAAACATTAAATGTTTCGATACATTTTCAGAGTAATCTGACCTGCTGAACGTCGGGTAAACTGGTGCGACCACTGACAATGTTTAGTCTCACTTCACAGTCTCATGTGCAACCAAACAAGTGGTACCCTGGGGCCCTGGCTGGGTTGTGTGTGTTTTGTGTGCATTGTGTCCTGTTCTGATAAATGGATTGTGTCGATGTAACACATCTGACATATTCACAGTTTCTTATTACAACATGGAACACTCATAACACCCTATTTACACTTTAATTCACATCCTGTTTTGGGCCACAGTATGTATATGAACAGTATTTTAATGGAAGTGTTTTGAATCTAGAGACACTGAGCTGAAGTGTGTTGCTTTGGTAAAACTGTAATCACTCTTTTAGAATGTGACTTCTCTTCCTTCCTCGCCTACAAACAGTCATTAATACAGAGACATACAAATACAAATCTGACTTTATGATGCTGTAAATGCTGCGATGTTTGAAGTCAGCCTGAAAACACACATAGATCATCTCTTTATTTGTTGTTGTACTGTTTAAAGACAGAGCGAGACGGCAGTCTGAGCTGATTCCTTATGATTCACACTGCCAAACTCATGTCACACATGGTGATACAAATCTTTGATTCCTTGCCAAACTTTCTGCGCATGCTTATGGTTGTGATTATTCTCAAAATATACCCACATATACATACCGTATATATGTATATATGTTCATCCCTTTTGAGTTGCCTGTCTCAAATTGTTAGCCATAATATTCCCCAGGCCCGGACTCCTAAAGCACAGAGCATTACTTCTGTCTGCCGCCTCGATCTTTTAGTCACTTCCATATGTGTGAGATCGACATGCAGGTATATGGGAGGCCGGACAGTATACAGCCCCACCAATCAGTGTAGAACGAGACTGTGAGTCATGACGATGCAGTTGTCCCCACCAAAAACAAAAACACGTGCAGTAACGCAGACGCTCGTTTAGCTCATGAGCCAAGAATTTCCGGCTCTGTGCAGAAAAAAGGGAGGACTGATAGACTGGGGGGTCCTGGGAAGCTTAGCTGTTTGTGGGATTTTCGGCCGCCTTTCTTTATGATGAGGGGAAAAGAGACGCGTGTTGAAGAAGAGGGAGAGGAGAGAGGCATTTAGAAGACGTGGTAAGGTGAGAAAGGTAATAGGAGAGGGGCAGCGGAGGCAACATGTGAGGCTAACAAAATATTAAGGGACCATGAGAGACAGGAAGCTGGTGCTTGGGATTGGAATGAGGGGTTGAGCTGGTGAGTAAAGTGGGGGGAGGGTCGTGTTGGAGGAAAGATGGAGATGAGGAAAGAGGGGGACGAAGTTGTTGGGGATGGGAAGGGAAGGAAATGTTTTAGGTGTTGATCTGAGACATCCCGAGTGGTGATTTCAGCCCTCTCTGCACTCTGACTGCAGTCGACACCGTTACGCAAGGTGCTTTACGTTGGTGAAAACTGGCGAAAAAAGACTGCAAGCGTGCCAGGTGTTTCTTTTTGTCTTGTCAGTCTACAACAGAGAATTTAGAGTCTCGAAGAAGTGTAAAGACTTGGATCATGCTTGGAGGTAAATGAGAAAGGGGTGGACAAAGTGGGAACTCGGGCCAAGAGGAAATGAGGGGAGGAGGAGGAGGAGGAGGAGGAGGCTAGAAAAAGGGGGCCGTGCGGCCTGACGAAGGATTGTGTAAGACAGCACTTCGCCAAAGGCTGATAAGCTGCAGCTGTTGAAGGAGCGAGAGAGCAGTGGGAAGAGTGTGTGTGAGGCACAGAGATGCTGGTGACACGAGCACGTGTTCACATTTATTGTGCCGATGAGCTCGATGAAAAAAATCCTTCCCGTCAGCCAGCGCCGCTCGCTCCTAAACACGTTTTCACAAAACTTGGGTAGATTTCGAGGCTCGACATTTTTGGGTGCGAGAAGAGAAAATATAGCACGCATACTTCGCTGCGAGGTGTTTTTCTTTTAAGGGTGGTGCTGGCATCGGTTGGCGGAGTGGGGGGGGGTGGGTTTGCAGACTTACCGAGGGAGGAAATGGTTTATGTCTTTCCCTTTCCCCCCTCGATCAGCTTTCATCTGCGTGCCCGCTACACACAACAACAAGCATTCCTCAAATCCCTGTCAGAGTTTGGGACGGATGAAGCCGCAGGAATCTAGCCTACACCAGCCACCCCCTGAGTCTGGACCGTATGTAGGAATTCACCTTTTTCTGCAGGAGTCTACGAATTATCTTAATTTCTTTTCTATTGTATTCTGGATATTTTGGGGAGTGGGGGTTGTCTATATTTAACCCTCACCGGTCAGTGTTCCTTCCTGTGTTGGGTGTGTGTTTGTAGTGAATGCCTGTGGCTCAAGGCCGCAGTATTTGTCACGGCCAATCTAAACTTTGTTGCTCATGAGAAATTACAGGGCCGCTAGACAAACACACACTATAAACCCACTGACACAATGCCAGCTCTCTATGTATTTCTAGAGTCCAAAACACAAACAAAAGAGCAGAACTAGTGTCAGTACAAATTTAGCTTTTTATACAAACAGCGGGTGGAAAGAGTCGAACTTACTGCAGCTTCCAGATCACCAGTACTATAAGCGACTACCAGGCGACCAATAAGGGGGTCAAGACATCACCCCTGAACTCAACTAAAGCATCCGTCACACACCTTTCCCTGTACATAACTAGGCTAACTGTTCAGGAACTGCTAGTGTTTTTTTTTTGTTGTTGTTTTTTTTACAATTTAACCATGCAGCAAGATTCAAGAACGTTTCCATCCTGTACTTTTTAACACATGCCACGGCAAATCCAGAGTAGCTGGGGCAAAGTACAGAAAAAGTGGAAGGGTCGAGATGTAGGTGTACGTGATGGGGAACATCTCTTGTCATTTTCAAGAGGCTGTTTTTAACCACTGCCCAGGTTCTTGTCATTCATTCTAATTTCAGCGTCAGTATTCTAACATGGTTGACACTGCTAATCTTCTAGCTACTCTGAATGTCTAGCAATTAATACCACTTTAAGCATCTAAGTTTAGCGTGTTAACAGTATTGACAAATGAATTTTTGATTGGAGAAAAAAAATCCTTTGTTTTTTTTTTTAACCAATGACAAATGCCTTAGTTGGCATTAAAACCAGGATGCAACCGAGCCCCAACAAAATGGCGCTGGGTGGAACCACACCTGTGGAGGCCACCCCGGGCATTAGAATGGCTAAATACCCACAAAAGAGCAAAAGTAAAAGCTACTAGCTTGTTTAGGTTTGTACCATTAGTGACCAGGTTAGTGGTATTGGCAATCCACCGAGAATTACTGCTAGAAATGTGCCCCCAATGAAACAATGTTTTTTGCAACAGTATGGCAATATTCATTTTTTCCCATGGGTGGCAATGTTAAGCGCCAAAGATGTTCAAAATATAGTGTACACTTAAACACACACATATACCTTCCTTTAGGTGGCTAAAATACATCTTGCTGCCGGTACCATTTAACATTACAATGCTCTGTTTATCTCTCGGTGCTACACGCAGCCTCTCCACACAGGGGGAGAGCTGCAGGTGATACACTGACAAGGGTTAAGTACCTTATACCTCATATAACCCCACATCAAATGACCTCAACTATCATTTTACACCATACTGCCAACATGGCTAAAAAGTTCCAGTCATTCCATGGCAACTCCCAGTGTCAAACCTTTGGCTGTGCATGTAGGTGAATTAAGTATGTGTTTAAATATGATGCCTGCCCAGATATTAAGACATTCAACTTTCAATGCCAAATATGATCTGTTTGTGGTCATAACACTCAATAGGACAGATGAGAAAATCGATTTTACATGACACAACCTCAGGGTGTCATTTTCATTACTGCTGTCCGAGGCTCGCCTACGTTAATTTGTCCCACATGAATTCTGCATCATCCACATTTACACCATTTATTCTCTTTATTTATTTGATTTCATAAAAAGAACCATATGATTTATTTTCTCTCTCCACTAGTTTATTTCAAGAATCCTTTTTAGAATGTCGCTCGTTTATGCTCAGCTCCCCTCCATTAGCAAATGTCCAGGAATAATTAGCGAGTGTCGCAGTAAGAAAGCATATTTTCAGCTAGTACATTTGGCAAATATATGATAAAAATCTTTAAAAGGCTATTATTGTACTATTACAACAAAGGTCAAGACAGAATTCTGAAATGTCTGAAGGATGTGTTTCAGCAAATTACAAATACACGGAGCTCTTCAGTACAACGAGGGAAGAAAAGTTTATGTGCTGCTTCTTAAAAAAGGCCTAATATTCTGAATTTTCCACAGGAAATGAAAAAATGCTGAGATAAAAAATCCTTTACTCATGTTCCTGACATAACATCGGCAAATTATGTAATCACACTGACAGCAGCATGTGGAACATCATTTGTCCAGTGAGTACTTGGCTTTAAGTCTGACAGGGTATGTACAGTATGTGCATGGTGACTGCCAGGATATAAAGAAATCAAAGCCAAGTCGCATTTTTCTCAATTTCTCCCTAATAGTTTCATCATCTCACACCTATGCCTGTCCGCAGGCCCATGGAAAAGAGCTACGGTTATATAATAATGATGGTCAAAACAAGAAGGTAATGAAGAGAGCCCATAAATAGATGAGACAACATCTCCTCCTCCAGGATAATCAGTGGGATCTCGCTGGTTCCCACAGCCCTGTAGTGGGGTCAGTCACTGCACGATGACGTCATCCAGAGGGCTCCACGTTCCCACGCTACTCAGCATGTGATATGGAGCCATTGGGACTGTGGTGCAACCAAGCATGCACACTCACTCACAGAAAGCATGCACATTATGTACTTTGAATTCAAACATCTGGATAAAAAGAGCCATAAATACTCAAGTCTGTGTGCCGTCCAATGTGATGTAAACTGGACAGAGGTCAAGGTTCTCACTGTTCTCTTGATGGCTTAAAGCACTTTAAGATCCCCCCGGTCATCCAGCCTGCCTCTGTTACATTGTCATACTATGGTAATTCTTCTCCAGCAGTGCTGGGGCCAGCACAACTGGGCCATTGTATCTGCACAGATGTGACCTTGGCTTGGAGATGCCATCGTCATCCAGCATCATCCTTTAAATCAAGGGCCAAACAAAACACACACACACACTTCTTGGAACAATCCAACACAAGCAATCTCTTCTTCAAACTGACGAGAGTGGGAGGTGTAGTACTTCCCCGGCACTTTTCTGTATCTGATATTGATCACTTGTAGACGCCAACCTTTGACCTCCCTTCAGGGCAGGGCAGCAGAGAGGAGGATTTCCCATCAGGTGTCAAACAATGAATTCAATATCTAAAAAAGATAAATAAATAAAGAATAGAACTAGTGGTATTGCACTTCCACCAGTGGAATTCAAACTACATGTACCACTACCACCCCAAACATCTGTCATTGGAGATCTTCTAATAATACAAGTTAAAAAAAAGTAAAAATAACCTTATTTTGTCTTTCAATTCCTTTACAAAAACACCATTATTATACATCCACGGACCATCTCCGATACACCAACCTGCATTATTGGATCAAAAGAGAATTCTACTGATGTTACATTGTCAGACTCATTGTGGACGATACAAAATTGATGCAGCAGAACCAGAGGTATGTTTTGTTAAATGTATTCTCTCTCCCTGTCAAAACATGATCCACAATTCAGCTCATACACAGTTCAGTTCAAATAGGCGTATCTGCGGAATCACAGTAGCTACAGACATGGCTGCTGCATGATACAGCCCTGAAATGCTTACCTTTAGGCACCAAAACTACTGACTACGGACTCGAGCTGCTTTCTACACGGTTTTCATTTTCATCATGTGAGCCACAAAAGACATTATACGACTTTTTCCCATTTGTGATAGTAATCCCTAAAATCTTTAATGCGTTGACGTGTAAAAGTCCCCATTCAGTGAAGCTATTTTATTCATTTTAAAGAGCTCAGATAACATCGGGCTCTATAAAAGGAACACACCATGCTTCTAATATAAAAAATGCTCAACTTTTTCTAACGTTCTACCATTATAAAGTAGGGGTGGGCAAAAATATCGATACAGCAATAAATCGCGATACTTTGCCGCCCAATACAATATCGATTTTCAACTCAAAATATCGATATATCACAGAAGAGCGACTCTGCTGTGCGGCGGGTGTATTTCTGTAGTAGAGAGAGTGGCTGAGGTCTTTGCAAAATGGATGGCAAGTTAACAACGCCTCCGCAATTTAAAGTTGACACTTGGAAGCTGGACAAAGAGAATATTACTGCCCGGAAATTTCATGTGAGTTAATAAAATGGAGAGGCCGTTTGGAATGAAATAGTTTTGACTCAATATGTTCTCTGATCAATATCATCTGATGTACATATACAGGTACTTGTGTTTTCATCTTTATTTATATTGCAATAGTGTGATACGCAACGTATCGTGACCAAAGTATCGTGATACGTATCGTATCGTGAGGTTCTTGCCAATACCCACCCCTATTATAAAGCGATTTAGCGAATTACATCGCTCTAACACCAATTTCCTGGTAGACAGCTGGCGATTGATTAGCTGGGGAGCCGCGGAAGCTGTATGGAAAAGGGCAGGACCTTCAACAAAATACTTAGATGAACGATTTGCTGAACCATCTGCCTATCCCCGTCTCTCACGGGCTAGCTTAACCAATCACATTAACAATAGAAGGCGCTACCAGCCGAGCCAAACTTTTATGTAAGCCTGTCGATAGAAGGGCAAAAAAGCATCTTTTCCCTTGAGAACAGCCTTCAGTGCTGTTCTTTTCTGATCTCCTGGTCTGATATAACCGATGCTATAGCAGAAGCTTCGCCAGCCACTCGAGGAGCCGCCATTGTTGATTTCAAACATTCGCAGGTAGTTTACTCATAGAGAGCCGAGTAGACTTGCCCCTTCTGGTGGAACCCATGGGACCTTATTTCAGAAAAACTATGTATGGTAGTGAATGCAGAAAGACTTGAATTGTGCCATGAACTACACCTATGACACATAGCAGATAATGTTCCAAGTCAGTAAAGTTAAAGTTTGTCTTAAATCAAAAGTATCATCTACTTTTGTGTGGAGCCGCTCAGTGAACTACATCATCTCGCTCAACATACGTCACCAACACCAACATGGCCACCAATACAGTGTGTACGTAACTTTTTACATTTCGTCAGTTTTATGACAAACTGCATATTTCTTGACTTGGAAAATGTTCTTTTCAATTGACAAACATCATATGTGTGTGATTCATGAAACCATTCAAACAGGATGGAAAAATGATTTGTCTCTCCCCGTCGTCCACTGTCACACGTATTTTTTTCCGAAATAAGGTCCGGTGAGGGAAACAGGAAGGGGCGTGGCTTTGTTATGCACATCGCTTGAAAGTCTGATAAGATTAATTTGCAAGATTGAACCATAACGTGATCTAGCAAATCAAGCTGTCTGGAAAGGAAAGGTAAACACAAGCAATAATTTACTTTAATCTGTGGCCCGACAGGAAAATGGGCTTCAACTGAATGTTAGTGAAAGTGTCATTATCATCAAGTACAAAACGTGCATTTCAAATGACTTAGATTTACACATTCAAATAACATCATGAAGAAAATGGATGCTGGCAAGGGGATGGGTTCGGTTATCTTTAGAAGTTATTGTGAACGAATAGTGTGATCGATCTGTAGTCACTGCACATTACTAGATAACTCACTAAGTCAGTCAGTCAGCTGCTCTATTCCTTGATCATCTGTGACAAATACAGTGTGACCCTGGCCACAATTAGAGGCTTCTCTCATAGTTGCCCAAGGGTGGGGTGGGGGTGGGGGATATCAACACTTGCCCAATTACAGTGAACATCTACAATTTCATCACACACTCATGTGGACGCCGCATGCACACTGACCTTTGTCAGCCTCATCCTGCCACTCTCACTCCTCTCCAGACTCCTTCTCTTCAGAGACGAGCTCCTGACCACCGGCACCGGTTGCACCTCTTCCTCCCCGCACCAGTCTGAACTCAGGACGCAACCCATATAGGTGGACGGGGTCCTGGACTCCGGGACTTGATCCTCCTCCTCCGCCTCCTCTCTCTCTCTCTCTCTCTCTCTTGTCTCTCCTTCCGTCCTCCCAGCTCCCCTCTCCTCTCCCTCTCTGTCCTCTAAACGGGCTCCAGCTCGGGCTCCTGGGCAGCTGTTTTTGTCAGCTGGAGAGGAGGAGAGCGAGGCCCTTCCCCTTTTCCTGGCTCTCGTTCAGCCCTGCTACAGGGACAGAGGGAAGGATACACTCTGCATGCTCTCACCGCCCTCCCCCTTCTTTCTACACAAACTTTGAAAACACCTCTCTCTCCGACGCACACTCAGTCACATGTGGCCCCCCCATTTTTCTGCCTGCACCCCCCTCACCGCTGCTCTTTGTTTCACACACCCAAACTTTGGTTCCCTACTTTGTTTTTCTTGGAGTCAGTCGATCGCACTCACTCCATCCCCTATTCCCTGGCCTCACACACGACCCTTGATTTAATGCTCGTCAAGGATTCACCTTCTTCATCTCTTTTAGTCCCTCACCTTTTATATTCTTATTCTTTCCCATCCCCAAAGTAAGACTAAAAACGTCTCTCCCGTCCTTCTCTCTCCCTGCCCTCCTGCTTCTACCCGTCTACTCTGGTTGCCTCACTCTTACATATACAATTACCTCTCTGTTCTCACCCCCACCCATCTGTCCTCCTCAGCAGCTTCCTGCTCCCAGATACAGGCACCCTCTCCTCAGCTCGGGCAGCACATGGTTGGCATTGTCTAGAAAACAACCAAGAAAAACCAAACAGTGACGGCAGCTGTTAGGATGCTGGGGGAAAAAAAAACCAAAACAAGTGGTGATTCAGAGCAGACTGAGCCTCCGTCGGACTGAGCCCCTCGCTTGTTTACGACGCAGCAGCCTTGTCTTGTTAGCTGCGATCGAGAGACAAGTCCTCTTTCCCCACAGGATCCATACCTAACGTATAACAAAGGATGTGAGGAGTCATATGAAGGAATGTCAGCTGCATCCTTTGTCACTGTCTTGATGATTTCTGCCTGAGTAACGGCGGGAATTCCGAGCACAAAGAGGCCCTTTGCATTTTGTAGCATCGTTAAAGTGTGAAAAATATTAGCAGTGCTCCTCGCGGTCTCTTTGCTGTTGTTTATTTCGTCTCCCTTGAGTGTTTTGGCTGCGACGCAAGAGCTCACAAGGCTTGGACGACCGAGGCTGTACCCCTTAAAAGGCAAATTCTTGATGCGCCTCCAAAAGCCCCCCCTCCCTTCTTTGTATTTACACTCTACATTCCCCCTTCCTTCTCCTTTCTTTTCTCCTCTCTTTCTCTCTGTGTCTGCCTCGTCTTTCTTTTCCGTCTTCACACTTCAGTCTAGTTGTTGTAGGCATTTTGCCCGAGACAGGCCTTCTAGGTGTCCTTCCTTTTTCTTCCTACCGTCCATCCTTCCCACCCTTCCAACTCCCCCCTACTCGAGTTCCTCGTAGCCCCACTTCCAGTCGACCCCTCTCTATGTATATCTTTCAGGCCGGGTCTCAGACGTGAGCTCAGGCTGCAGACGGCGTTTACAACGAGCCCCCCTCCTGATTTCACATGCCGTGAAATTAACTCCTTCTAATCAACTCAGTTCCTGCCAAGATCCTACTTTTGCATCTGGAAAATGTAGAAAAAAGACAGGAGATATTACACAGGCTGAGCCATTATCTGCTGCTAATTTCGAGGCCAAAAGAAAGATCCAAGTTTAATCTGATTAGGAAGAGAGAAACTAAAAAGCGGCCTCTTTTTGGCAATGATGTGGCCACCTTCCGTTGCAGCATACTTGGCAGAAAGCGTCAGGAGACTTTGGCAGAAATCACTTTCGGTCTGGATCAGGGCAGATTAACAACAGATTTATGGTGGACGGAGCTTTTGATGGGGAGGAAAGAGGGATGAGAAGGGATGACATCTCAGAGAAGAGCTGGAAAAGACAAGATAAACCAAGTCCAAATATGGAGATCCAGAGAAAAAGAGAGGTGATTGTAATCCGAAGAAACAAACGCTGGAGAAACAAAAGGAGCACAGAAATAGACACAGTTGATGAGGTCAGGGATGACACGACACAAGCCTCCTTCCAGGACAGCCTCTTGATTGAAGATCTGTTTTCACATCTCAAGTTGATGACTTCCATCATCTTCCGTGACACTTAGTGCAACCAGTAACAGCCCCTTTAAACTCTCTCCTAACCTCTCTTTGGACCCTATTTTGTATCCAAGCATGTGTTTTTGTGGATCACTTCAGTACTGGGACCATAACTTCAGTGTTTGGGATGGATGTGCATGGCAATAACAAAGCCGTTAGGCCACAGACCAAGGACATCCATGCTAAGGGTGTGTGCATGGGTAAACTCACTTCTCACCAGCATTGGTAAAGGACAAGGGAACTATGGCCATATGACAGTCAGACATTTGCTATACATGATGCATGAGAGCAGTTTTTTTCTGGCTTTGTTTTGGAGTTTGTCTGCCACCTAGTGGTCAAAAATAACAAAATAACTTTAACAGATTTAAACTACAGGTTTTGGGGATCATTGGAGGTAATTTACCACATTACACACACCATCCTCCGGAGCCACAAAAGGCTTTAAACTACTTTTTATCAAATATACATTAGTACTTATTTTTGTTACTGTCAAGCAAATCCACAAAGAGAACATTACCAACAATGTATCGATTCTAACAAGAAGTATTTTCCATGTTTTCAAAGCCTGACATAGCTTATTCCACTGTGCCGTAGAGCTCCATTGTTGTCCAAAAAACCATCAGGGAGCCACACTGTTGCACTGACTAACTTGTCCCCTCATTGTGAAGAACACTGGGCCCTGTGGTTTATTTTGAGTCAATCACACAGCAGTCCTGCTGCTAGCAATACTAGCAGCCCAAAATTGTGTATTGGTCCCCTGTGGAAAATAGTTCCTAAACAAATCTCATATTTCTTTCTCTCTGAGTAACGATTGTTAAAGACTGCTGGGCTGTTGTTGGAAACCAATAGCTACATGGAAAATATTTCTTCAGTCCAATTGAAATCATTCAGTCATTTAATCATATTTTGAGATTCTAAATTAACTGTTTACGTGGACTTCTAAATAAAATGATCTGATGTGTGTTAACATGCCCCAAAGTGTTTAATGAGTATATTAATTTTCCAATGCGTGCAAAGTGGTTCCACCTGCTGTGCAGTGTCAAATCTACCTGAAAGATTTATTTTTTTAATTTTTTTTAATAAAAACTATATTTTAGACATCTTTAGTTGGCCCCCATGCACTTGGGGCAGAGTGCCACAGACAGGATCAACTCAGAGATTATTGAGAGGGACTATGTTGGCTTTAGTCTTTCATGGGATTTGTTGACAATAAGAAAACAATGTAATTCCACCAGCCTTATCTTTTGATTCAAAGTAATTCTGCACTTAATGAAACAGATCAGCTGCAGACTTTAAGGGGTTTGGGACCGAAAGTAAAAGAAACAGGACACGAGTGGAAATAAAAAAAAAGTTGGGATCAAGTTAGACAGGATGGAAATTTCACACCCGTGTTGCCCTCTGTGGCACAGCGCCCAGAGGGCAGGACAGGGCCATGAACGGGACAAAACAGGGCTCATAATAATTCAAGGGAAAAATAAAGCATGGCTGTGAAATGCAAAAATAAAGGCAAAAGCTAATAAATGTTGCAAAATGGTGGCTAAAAAAACAATTAATTTGACTTTTTAGGGGAGCAAATTTTTTTCTCACGCACAGCAAAGTCCTGATTATTTCTCTCCGTTCCAGACTGACGTCAGACTTGACACAGAGCACACAGTGAACACAAAAGCCGGAAATAGAGTCTCTACTTCTGAAGGGCTTCTAGCTTAGTCATCAAGGAAAAATACAGGAGGAAGCTGAAATAAAAGTTGCCCGAGCCTACAAATGTGTCATGTTCCTGCGGAAAGAAAATAGTGGCCTGTAGTACGTTTCTCTTGTCTCTGCTGCATAAACCCCACTGGTTCACAGAATATAGGGCGCCGAGTAAAAACTGGCCTCCAATAAAAGCTCAGAGAGAGGTAGACTGTAACTCTACAGCAGCCTACAGTACTGTGGTGATCTGCTTCATGACGCCAAAGTCCTGCCGCTCTCAGAAGGTTACTGCCTCATTAAAGTCTTCCACAGGTCTCAGTTGTTTTTCAAAACACCTCTGAAACTCAAGAGACAAGTCGCTTCACCAATGGGCAGAGTATTGCCCGATTGTCTTTCATCTACTTGAAACTGTTTCTTTAATTCAGGCTCACCAGCCTCACCATCCGAAAAAACACAGCTGTCATCAACGCAGTCACGTAAACTGGTTACCAAGGGAGATACGAATGGTGCTCAAGCCAGCAGACACCACACATAGTAGGGACAATACAAGGTTTTCAGTTTTTAGTGCATTCGTATTTAACATCATCATGTGTTCCCCTAAAACCTGTCGCACGTCTCGAGTGTACAGTTACTGCACTGTTGACATGGTTAAAGAATGATAACCGTGCTTTTACGTAGCATATTTGAAGCATACATGTTGTCTCTTCAGAACAGCCGCCAAAGCATGTGTAGCGTTTTACTGGTTTCAATCCATTTCCGTATGGCACCTTATCGCCCTGGCTGAGGTAGAGCCAACGTCTTGTTATCGGAAGGTCGCTGGTTCGATTCCCCTGGCCTGCATGTCGAAGTGTCCCTGAGCGAGATACTGAACCCCAAACTGCTCCTGAAACAAACTGCTAAATGCTGTAAAATGTAAACGTAAATGTGCCAGTATTGACTTGTAGTGACTTGTTATGTGCATGATAAAGATACTCCATTACTTTGAACATCATCTTTCTGTCACAAAATAATGTGAGCGCAGGAGTACACTTCGAACCTAACCTAACCCAATTTAACCCAACCTAAGTTGTTGTCTTGCCCGAACCACACTTGGTTTGGTTTGGGCAAGACAACAACTTAGGTTAGGTTAGGTCCAGTGCAAGCTAACGACGAGTCACTACTCAAGTCCGTTTTTCATGGTAAAGGCGGTGCAGACATTATGAAATCATGAGATGATCTCCACCATGAAATGTCACTTTGAGTCAGTGAGCCATAAAAGCAGACCCTGTGTTCACTGTGGAGGATCAGGCAGGTCTCTGTAACTTGATTTTGCACAGAAATAAAATAAGACATCCAGTGTCTGCGTCGGCAGCATTCTTCATAAATTGGCCGGTTCAAAACATTCATTGTAGAAAATGAGATAAAACATGCAGAAATGTTGGCGCGGTCCTTTCAGCGGACAGCAAGCTCTTCGGTCGCGAGCAAAACACCCAATGTTAGTTTCAAAGTATGGCAAGAAAACAACAAACCAAATATGTTCTTTCTCGAGGGCTGTGTGGAATAAAATAGAACCCTCAATGAGTCTCTCTCCTCCGAGATTTAGACGAGAACCTGCTGAAGTGGAGTCCTCGGGGGGGGAAAGGCTGCGACGTGGGAACCAGAGGAGAGGCTGGGAAAATATGGATCTCGGTGCGGGATGTTTTTTAGTGAAAGAACAAGAGCTTCCTCTCATCGGGCTCTCGATCACTCAAAGACAATATCAAGACATTGCTGTCACACTGCCTCAACTGCGAGTTGGCAGTTCAACAAGTTCTGATTATCTTGGTATCTTGGAAGTGGAAACACATGCCTGTATGAAATGAAAGGGCCACCATGCTCCACGGTCACGTGTGTTTTAAAAATGTTTTTTTTTTTACTGATTTTCGAGGGAAACATTCAATAGGCTCACACATGATGAGTGAAATGTGGTAGACCCTTCCCTTCAGCAGATCCATTTTGGTTAACCTTGGCTGTAGGTTGACTGTAAAGCAACCTCACGAGTTGATTAAAAAGAATTCTTCAGTTCCCATGGCTGTGCAGCGGTATGAGAATGTCGTTCCCATGAGCGTTATGAACGATTATGGATGATAGACCACATGTTGTTGGGTCGAATTATTATCTAAGTGCAGAACAGAACATTCCTTGACATAGGTCCTCCTACCTAAAACATTACAAATGACAACTGAAACTAGAAAATGTATTTCCTAAATGCAGTGTGAAAGATAACAGATGTTACCACACAGTGCATTAAATGCACCAACAGCAAGGATTCAAACCAATGATCCAATGCATGAACACAAACTTTGTGCTTTAAACGAGTGGTTTTCAAACATTTTGTTTCCAAAGAACAGCAAAAGCCAAGCCAAGGCACACCTGTGTTTCATTCAGGAAAAAATGGCCTACAGAGCCTGTGTTATCTCATTTGAATATGTTTATTTTTTTATTCTCTCGAGGGTTTGTAAAGGATGTTTTGGGGCACACGTGGGCACTCAAAAAAAAATTAAAAAAGATAAAGCAATCTCCAAAAAAGTCATTCAGAGACTGTGTTTATGAATGGCAAACAACCACAGTGTTGCTGTTAGTCACACCTGTCTTCTGTGCTTCAGCATCACACATGGCACCAGACTGCGATGGTCTTGCAAAGAGAGCTGACCGTCCCAACTGTTCTTATTAGGCTGAGTCACAGGGGCAGACACTGCTCTTCATGTTGTCACTCGTACATATCTTACATATACAATTTATTCTCATAGGTTAGTTACAGTTTCTTCTGTTAAACAGGAAATGTGGTCTAACACATGATATGTTAAAGCGAAACTCTCGCCAAAAAGCAACCAAGGCTTTATTTGGGATTGAATATGAGTCAAACCTTCGTGTAAAAGGATAATTGCGACGAAAGAGGCACTTTTAAGATTTACCTTGGTCTCCGTTTTGAGCACGTTCATTTTGAACAGGAGTGCTAGGGGCATGACACGCTGTTGCCGTCATGCCAGGCAAAAAGTGTCGATCCCTGAGTGCGACCTGACAAGCACGCTTGAGGAGCGGTTCACCATTACTCTCCTGCCTGTCAGGTCGCACTCGGGGATCGACATTTTTAGCCTGCCATGACGGCGACACGCAGGAGATGCAGCAGCTAATGTGAGTAGTTCAAAAACCTTCTTTTTCATAAACTCTGTGTACACAAACAATGTTCTCAATGCTCGTGTTCATGAGTAGAGACCCTGGTGATGCTACGAGCAAAGTTTCATGTTGTGTTGAGCCTTCTTACTGTTCTAAAAATAGCGATGTTGATGCTAGCGTGTCATGCCCCTAACTCTCCCGTTCAAAATGAATGTGCCCACTACGGTAAATCTTAAAAAGTGCCTCTTTTGTCGCAATTATGCTTTCACACGAAGGTTTGACTCATATTCAATCCCAAATAAAGCCTTGGTTGCTTTTTGGCGAGAGTTTTGCTTTTATAAACAGTTAATATTGGCCTGATCTTTTCTTCATTCGGTGCTGTATTTGGTACTGACAATTAGTAAAACATAACTGAGCACTGTGTGTTTAATGTTTCAATTCAATTGTCCAATTTGTGGCGTTTCACTTACATATTGTAAGTCAGCATGGCCTAGTGTTGCCCACCACTGCCCACCACCAAATAGCACACCAGTGTGTTTGGTCATTGAGCTGGACAGCAGTGTGTACGTACGTGTCTGTCCAACTGACATGTTTCATAGTTTTACTTACTTACTTTACTACAAACAACCCTGGGACACCCGAAGGCATTAACACTTTTAGAGGAGAGGGGTTCTCACTGTTCCACACATCCCATTCACAAACATTCAGACACTGCAACATGTGTATTCAATCATCCAATCAACCATGTGCACGCATGTTTGAAGTTAAGAAAATGAGTGGAAAAGCCTAAAGCTGTTGTGTAAAATTAACATCTAATGCATAAGTCAAAGCTCCCATAAAAAAACTCCAGGAAGCAGCTGTGTGCTGCTCTTTAACAGAGGTCGGGCGGTTAATCAGAGCAGCATTAGTCAAACCAACCGGTTAGTCATCATCCTTGAACTCTTCTCTCTTGTAAAACTAAAAATAGTGTTTGAAAACACTTCATACACAGCATAAATCAACATTTATCACTTGTTGAAGTTTGTTTTTAAGTGTGGAGAGGACTCATTGTTTCCCCTTGTGGCAAAAACAGGAACTACAGCTACAGCTACTACAGTAGAAATATACTCTTAAATTCACCTGAAACTTTTCCAAGTTTGTGTCGATAAAAATGTCGATACACATTTGGACGAGTGAGTATTGTATTGAGACATACAAGGTGAACCTCACCTTCACTGTAATGCTTTTAATGCCGTTATCCCCTCATAATGATTGTACATAGAAAGCAAGTGTGTATGTGTGTGTATAAGGAAATGGTTCATTCTTTGTTTGTAGGACCTGAGCTGGTTTGCAGACAGTGTATAAACTGTGAGTACATATTCATATTCCTGACTGCTCTGCCTATTCTGTATGGAAAGAGCACCACCTCATGGTCAAAAGGTGGAGTTATATTGAGTTTCCTCTCCATTTTGCAGCAGGGCACCCATGATCAGAGAGAGAGCAGCTGTTACAGGTTGCTGTGCTGAATAGTAAGGTTAACTCTTTCAACAGCAACATCTTATCTTGTTAGCTCTGAGAGACAACTGTGGTGTATGAAAAATACTCTGTAGGTTCAAAACTGAACTGAACTGATGGTGGATAGATGATAGAAACATGTCTTAAAGGGTAACTCCACCAATTTTACACATTAAAATGTCTTTACATAGTACAACTGTAAAAAAAGTAGCATAAAGCCTTTTTTGGCTCCAGAAGCTGTTTGTAATATGATAAATTCCCTCAGTGACAATTCCCTGTCCCTCAGTTTATAAGCATTGTGGGTAATGTATGTGTCAGGTTTTGAAAAGAAAGGAGGCTGCTTGGAATAAGTAAGTGACATCTCTGTTTCTGCTGTATTTGCTTTTAGACTGTCCATGACACGTCTGACAGTGTTACGGGACTGCAGTGTCAGAGCAGTGCTTTCCAAAACCTGCCACTGACACTACCCACAATGCAACTAAAACCAGTGAGTGACACAATCTATGAGTGAGAAGGACTTGCAGATCCTAGATTAAATTATGGTCAAGCATTTATCAGTGATTCTACATTTAGAGTGACTCAGGTTTGATATTGGATTAGCCCTGATTGAATTAAAGAGGACTGTTCCTGGTGGAGGTCCAGAGCACAGAATGGAAACGGGGAAAACCTCATCAGTTTGAGGCTCCTCTGCTTTCATCTCTTCCTGTAGACTTTGTACAGATTTGATCTCATCCAACCACAAAGTCCATTCAGCAGCTGTTCTGCAGCGTTTGACCATATGACATGATCATCCCTGGAAGAATTGTGTCTTGCTAGTTGCTCTGTTACTGCAGCTCAGATCTTCTACTTTTGTTTGACGATGTCAGCTTATAAGTGGAGGGCGAAACCACAAGACCCATCTCCATCTACAGTTTCATTAGAACTGCAGCCATTTATCATTGAGTAGACATTCTTTAGACCTGAAAAAATACAACAATAAGAATAGTACGAGTGCTCAGAAAATGACTTAATTACAGCCATGTGAGGAGTTCTAACCAGTTACTTCCACCGCTGCATATGAGGAGGTGTGTAACAGTGGCATCTTGTGGATAAATCCCTTTTACATTTCACATTTTTACTCCAACATGATCACTAGGGAGCAGTGCAGGCAAAGAAATCTCTCCTCATGCTTCAGATTCTGTTAGATTTGATGTCTGAAAGTCTGCTCTTAAATGAGTCCCTACATGCACTTAAACATACCAACATAATTATTATTGTCCAAGGATTTTGCTGGGTAAAACACAAGTATCAGCACAGTCCAATGTATATAAGATTATACTCTGAGTGTTTGTCCTGCCCAGCACTTAACCATTTGGTTTTAAGGGAATCGACTGTAGATATTTGTGTATTACATTATGCTCTGATCCTGAAAACAGTTTATGTTGTCACAGGAAAGAATTAAATCTTTCAATTAAACATTTTGTTCGCCATGTGACTGAAGAGACACTGGACTGAGGTGATGCAGATGAGTCAGCGTGTCACAAGATGATCAGGTTCATTTCATTAACTGGCACATGATGGTTATATCGAATGGTTACTGTCTGCCTGCGTGCGTGCACTGCCATACAAACCATCACCGCACCGGTATTCCACGTACCACTATCACACTGTGTGATAGTGGTACGCGGAATACTTGTGACACCAGCTGCTTTGATGACTGCCTTTGTTTTGCCCAAAACGTAACCGTGAACGTCTTTGGCAGCGGCTTCTGACAGACAAGGTATGTGTTTGTGCTCATGCAACTCAAGCATGTCTGGTTGAACAGGCAGTTTTACAAAGTTGTTTATAGGGGCCAAAATCTGTGAGGACATGAGGGTGAAATCGAAAGAGGAGAGCCTGAGAGAGAGGGGGAGAGAGAGAAAGAGAGAAAAAAAAAAAAACACACCAGTCAAGGACAGTTTTTCACTCCTTACAGATTTTTTTCCCTGCCGGTCATCAAAAAGTCTTAGTAACTCCCAAACAGCTCCATCATTGTTTTGACAACAGTGACACCCCCACACATTCCTGCTGGAGCCGCTGGACCTGGACTACTGTTCACTGTACACTTGTCCGTTTCATTAATGTATCACCCAAGAAAAACGCTTTTTCTCCTTTTAGTGGACATCACAGTTTCTGTCTGGCTAATAATAAACCGGGCACGTCACCAGCTGTCAGAAAAAGAAGAAAAAAAACAGGGAAGTTAATTTACGAGTTAAAGAAAAAAATGCTACTGTTCTAAAAAAAAAAAAGAGGTCCATTATTCGCCCAGTTATCTGATATGTTTTTGCAACCGTAGTCAGGGCAGTCACATGTACAGGACTTCCCATTCGTTTTTCATTGTCATGACAACGCTTGCAAAGCACAAATGCATGTCAGAGAGTTATACGTCAGTGCCAGACAGGAAATGAGCTCTTTATCCTCATTTTGACATTTGTGTGAATGAGACATACAGACGGAGAGAGAGTGAGAAATAGAGAGACACTGATACAGATAAAAGCACGTTTTAATAAATCAAGACCAACTCATTAATCAGGCGGACAATGCCGTGATTCACACAGCACAGAGGGCCGCTTTGTCGCACTTGATTGCCCTGAAACACTGGACTTATGGTCCGATATCTGCGATGTACTTCCGGATCACTGTGTGTTTTGATAGAGTTTATGATGATAAAACACATTTTCTTCAGTGCTGTGTTAATCAAACTATAAAGCAAGGAATCTCTGTCTGTCTGTCTGTCTGTTACTCCCATATCTCGAGAACCGTTCACCCAATCCACATCACTATTGCCAGGTTTGTTGCTGACGATGTGAGGAAGTGCAGTGTCCAATTTGGTGCAATTTGGGCCAGCGTCACCTTCAACATGAATATGAATAAATCTTGTATCAACAGTGAACATTGCTATGTACACGTCAGCACTCTGAAGCTGGGCTCACACGTGTTCCCTCTCGCGTGATCTCAAGGGGGAGCAGACGTAAACAAAATGGCAACTCGCTTGATGCCACAACTTGCTGTAGTATCACGTTGCGGTGAGCAGAAAAACAAAAGCAGAAGGTTAAACAAGTCTGGATTAGTGGGGAGATGCAGTCAGTTTGCTAGCTAACGTTAGCCTCAAGGACTGGAGTGTTTACTGTTGCCTCTCTCATCGGTTGTTGTGGTGTGGGATTGGAACCTTTTTTTGGGACAATTCGTTCAACATCACCCAGGTGGCCCAGATGAGTCTGTGTGCATTTCAGGAGACTGACGACTGGCTCTGTGAACCCCTCACTTGACCAGATCATCTTTTGAACAGGCACCGCACTAGTTAAAGTTAAAGAAAGAGAATAGAGAGAGAGCCGAGGATATTTTAACTCTCTGTATACCTTACTGTTTCCTGTGCTGTTGCCAGTGAATGGTCTCATATAACACACATATACAACAGTGTTGACATGTGTGGCCTATTGAGATTTTAATGAATTACAATTAGCCATCCATTTTCTGTCTGTAACCCTCATCTGTTAGAAAGCTGTCTAACCAAAAAACACACGGACCTTGGAAAGGAGATGGATCGGCATACATTATTACTCTATGAATAGACTGTGCGTGTGTTTGTGTGTGTGTGTGTGTGTGGAGGCGATGTGTCTCCGTTTTTCGTGGAAAAATTTCCCAGAGTGGCTTTGACTCTGTCATATTTTCCCCTGTGCTCATTTTCCAACATTGAACCTCAGCAGAGGCCTGTCTTGTAGTAACACACATCCAGAGTCCTTATTCAGACCAGCACGGACTAAACTTTATACTGAAGGCTTCTTTTAGTACGAGTGATTTCAAAATACGACGCGGTTTGTCAGTGACCAAGAGTCAGTCATCGCCTCTTGATTGAATTTTGATTCAGACATTTTCAACAGCAGCTCATTACAGCTGCTACAAACCGGTTTACATCATCAGCCCGTCTGTATTTAGACCCTCATGTAAAAGCTACATAATAAGTGACAGAGTATTGAACCTGTTGTAATGATGAAGGAAATGATGATGTGATGAGGTGTGTTGGTGGTGATGTCGATATATGGTCGCAGGAGGTGCAACACCTGTCGGTCCACAATGGCAGCTCTGGTCTGTGTACTCTCAGTCAACACACTAATGCTGACCGGCATTAAACAACAGGCAAAGTGAGCTATCAGCTGGAGAATGAAGTGAACTATTTGGAGGTGGAGGAGACCAACTTAGAGGAGACTCTATATGAGACCAACATAGAGTGGGTGGCCACAAACTAACCTTATTGTCAGACAAACATGGTGATATTGACCCCAGATGACTTACAATGAGATCTTTTATGGTGTTAACTGACTGCATGTAATATGAGAGGCTTTACTCCCATTGTTAAACTCACAGGTAATTATCACCGCCCCTCTTTGTAATGTTTTCAGGCCATTCAAGTCATTGTTTTGACGGTATGACCCACAACTTTACTCTCATCAACCCTGTTTTCAGATGCAGCAGCCAGCTGTTGTCAGCAGAAAATGGTCTGATAAAACCCACTTTGTCAATTCAGTGGCTGCAGTGTGCAGAACCGTAGTTCAGCTTGTTGCAATAAATGGTTAAACCTACGATGAGAGACAACTATCTGTTTCCAACATTCTTAACCTTAACAACACATTGCTGTCACTTTAAACCCAGTAGCTGCTACAAAAACATAGTTAACTATTAAAAATGCACAATGATAATTAAATGAATAAGGATTTTATTAATGTTCTTAAGCCTATTAAAAAGTGGCTTATAAGTGCTTATAAATGTCTTAGGAACTAACAATAAACATGTATATTATGCTACTATTAACACTTTTAAAGTCTCATTAATGTAAATAAGCATTATTTACATGAAGACTTATGGGGGGAGACTGTGATATTAGATCCAACCCGTTGCTAATTTTCTCATATGATTGCTTTCACAAACTCTCTCTTTATCATAGTTTTTTTTATCAGCATCAGAGGCTGTGGTGTGCACTGAGCTCTTCCACCAGGGCACTACACCCAGCAGTGAGTGCACATGGCAGGGGGACTATCCCTCAGGCGCCAAACATGGCTTGATTTGAGTAAGATCACTGTGTGGTTCCTGGCAGAATCACCTCTGAGATTCCTCGGCAGAGACGATCAGAGGGACTCGTTGCTGAACTCGAACTGAAGGCCTTTTTAGAAATTCAGATTCACCCGACCGCATTACTCCCTTCAGGAAGGACAGGCTGCGCTCTGGCCAAGCAGTGAAAGGACCATACTGTCTGTGTCCTTTTGCAGCACATTCAGAACAAATGAATCAGCTAAATTGTCCAACTGAATATCTTGGTTTGATCGTTTGGTTGGAAGAATACAGTACGATCTTTGTATTGTTTGATTTATGGAGTCAAACTGAAACAAACACTATTAATTTTGCCCAGAAGCCTGTAAATGCCATGCTTGTAATCCACTAAGACAACTTCCAGAGTCATGGTGTAATTCATGGTGTGTGCATACGTCAAGACTTACAGAGCTGCAGGTATCCTACATTCCTCATGGAGGGGATTATTTACTGTATCATCTTTGTGTGAACAACCCTGCCCCTGTCGACATTACATAAGGGTTACATGTTTGAGAGAAGATTTGTCCTCCTGCACAGAACAGGCAAACAAACCCTGCTGATTTATCATCACATAAAAAATGGCAGTACGAGGCACTCAGTAGTTTTGCAGTCATAAAACAGTAAGCCTCTAAATGCAAGAAGATGAGTTACTGTGAGGTCTGACGGAGTCGCAAACAGAATGATTAAGGTAATGACTCTCACATTTGACCTCCAAAACATACGCTAACATTGAGTCAAATAGGGAAACAATGCCGAGGACAGCTGCATGAGATATTGTGCTTGTGCTCAATTCTTCTCGAGGGACTGGTTCAACTTTTAAGGAATTGTGCTTATTTGCTCTTCTGTGATGAATTACAGTTGAAGAGTTGAAATGCTCTACATGCTAACACTTAGCATGAAGACTGGGACATTATTCACATGTTCAACCCAGAGTTAGTCTGAGAGCCTGGCTCACTCCAAACCTTCATATGCATACCAGCACTTTAAAAGCCCAACAACTGACAAATGTAAACCACATGTGATGCATACTGGCCCAAAAAATAGGCTTTTCACTATCAGAATTTGATCCATTTGGTCCATTAACATTTAGAAGAATACAAGAGCAGCATGCTTAAATAATTTTATCCAAATTCATGTCAGCAGAGGTCTAAACCAGGAGTTAGCCAACATGCTAAATGCGACCCATAATGTGGAATGTGGAAGCTCGGTGCAATTTCATCCTATCTATCCCAGTCCCCATGAATCTTCAGGTGCAGCCATTGTGTCGTGGTCGTTCTTGACAATGCATGTGTTTCCGCTGGCTTGTGCCACGGCCCGTTTCATCAACGTTCCAGAAGCGTCTCTCCACTCTTCCTATGTGGAGAATACATCTACGTGATGAAAGTCAGACAGCAGACTGGCATGGTGCATCTGGTCAATATTGGTAAGGAAAGTAAAACACCAGGGATCAAAAATATTAACTATGAATACACTTAAAGCAGGCAAACGACAAAACGATTTCACTATGTGGCCTACTCAACCCCAACAGAAGCACGGAAGTCAAGGAAAATGTATAAAATATACACACTCATAACGAGTCAACAACATCAGGCAGGCAGGACACTCAACTTCTGAAGCCATGAGGAGGACGGAAGATGACAGACGGGTTGCAGAGATGTGCCCGGTGGAATCAAGGTGTAAGAGCAACTGGAACAGCGTTGCATTCATTCATGAAGATCTAGGTCAGTAACTTAACTGTGTGAATACTACTAACACTATTATAACCTTTTAGCCTACTAACGCTTCTAAAGCCTTGAAAGTACTTTGAGTGTGTCAGTTATTATGATCTCTTACTACGGTCTAGTTCAGATGAGCACCGGAAGGATCGCAGACATCCAGAGGTAGAACTTGTGACAGGACTAACAGGGCCCCGGTTCTGGCACTGTACCCAGTTTGTGCTTAATACAGCGTGCAGAAGCTTGACAGCCTTTTGTTCAGTCCACAGGTGTGCAAAAGTCAATGCTCTTCTGACATTTGTTTGTGTTTGAATTACTAATAGGTGAGTGAGACTTGGATATATACCTGAGCTTTCTGTTTTACTGCTAAGCTAAACTAATCTACAACCAACTTTAGCATTACTGACATATGCCAGTGGTATTTACCTTTTTTATCAAACTCTCAGCAAAATAGAAAATAAACATATTTCTCTAAATGTAAAGCTAAGCCTTCAGAAGTCTACACGACTCTACGGCGGAATACAAGCCTGTGAACATCCACATGTTTTGACATGTTGCTGATCGGCTGCAGAGATGCAGCTTGTTTGCCTTTTCATTACGCACCAACTGAAGTGGTTCAAGTGAAAGGCTTACGACGGCACTAAGTCATTTTAATTAACAGCCACCATAATTATGTCTTTCCTTATCTCAACACTTTCTCAGACTCTCTCCCCTCCTTCCCCCATCACCTCTCCTCTCTCCTCCCTGTCTCCCACATCCAACCTCTTTCTCTTCTACTTTTTTTTTTTCTTCTCATAAACTTGGCAAGCCAGCAGGTCTCATGAGGTTTTCCAGAGGTCCGGCTCACGGAAATGTCAGTTTGGTTCATATTCAGCTTGAAGTGAAGAAAGACATGAATCAGAGAAAGCTGGACTTTTCGTTTCTCACATATAGCCTCGTATTCTACCCTAAAAAAAACGTTGTCCATAGTAAAGTAACCTTGATGAAACACTTTATTATCCCCAAGTTCAAGTTCAAATATTTTTGCAACTGATGAGATCATGTTTACAGATGACATCACCCGTAGACGTATGCACACATACAATGTGAGCCCCCTGAGGTCAAGAAAGGTCTGTGGGATTATAGTATCGTATAGTGATGTCATCAGGAGGAGAGTGCTGGGTTATCCAAACTGACATCATCATTTTGGAAAGATGTCCTAAACCACTCTTGTTATTATTTAATTAAGTGACAAACTAACACTCTTTGATAGATGTGTACGTATGGGATCCAAACGTATTAACTGTGAGCTCAGATAATCAAACATCAGGGTAATTTTCATCTGAATCCCTCAGCTTGTTGCCATGTACAGATTTCGTTTGAAATCCTTCATTTATTTGACATTCCTTTTGGTCGGGGTCTGACATGCCCGGGCTTTGGTAAGGATTTTTGTTCTCTGCTGTTGAGTCTACAGACTGCAGACAGTGATCTCAGCTGAAGGCTTGGTTGGCATTAACCCGCTCCTCGTCTCCAGATTATTCTCAGTTTGGGTTAGGTCCCATAAGACAGTGTGTATTTCAGACAAATGTGCTTTTGTCTCCACAGTTCATTGGATAAGGGAGACCTGCGAGTGCCAATTTGGGGATTTGAAGGGTTTCCATGAAGGAGTGACTGGTTTGACAGAAATGTTCGGAGGATAGTCAGGTACAGTAATGAAGATGAATGAGAGAACACGAGACGTGGCGGTAATACCTTTAACATAATTAACAACAGACACAGCATACTGTAGCTGTACCCCCAAATTGTTCATGCTTTGTAGCTGAAGCTACTAGAAAATGCTCAAAACAATATTTTTAGGATCAAATGACTACATGTGCTGTGGGAGGTGCCGCTCATAGTTTAAGTCAGTGACTTTTCTGTTCTTTCTCAAACAGAGAATGGTGTTATCCATCACCATTACCTCCATTCATTTCTTATTTATTAGTATACAAAGCAAGGTAAGAGGCTGCTCCTACTATAGTTCAGAGTTATGTTATTTTTTCAAAAAATATTAGAAGAAGTACACTCACTAAGCATTGCATAAGAGTGGCACTCTATGGCTTTAGAACTGAGCTGATGAAACGATTTGTTCACTAGCTGCTCAACATAGTGGAGCACTAAAGACTTTGGGCTATTGGAATGTTAATCATTATCTGCGTGTACTTCATGTGTGGATATGCAGTTATTTGCTAACATGTCTGCCATATCAACTTTAGTTGTGTTTACAGCTATTCCCACATAGCCAAATGTCAATAATCCTCCAGTGACTTGAGCTTGGCGCTAAAAAAAAAAAAAGTAAAAAAAAAGTCATTTCGAGCAATCTCATTGGTCAACTAGACATTTAGAACATGCTCAGTTCAGCATGACAGCATGCGTAGCTCATCAGAAAAACATTACTACAGCATTTCCATTGCAACATTGTAACTGTCAGAGCTGGAGCAAAAACTAGCAAATTATCCAGGAAATGCTCATGAAAATTAATTTCCTTTTGATTTCGCAATTGTAATGGTTTCAGTTTTGGTTTTGCTATTTCCTGTTTATTTTGAAGTTCTATCCACGTGTCTTGTTTTGCTTTTACACTACCTCCCTTTGTCTGTTTTCCTGCTCTTTTTCTATGTTCCCCTGTATCCCATCAGTTAATCCCTCCTTGTGTATTTAAGTCCTCATCCTTTGTCTGTTCTGTTTTGCCTTGTCCCATCTCAACCTTGTGTGTTTTCGGTACCTGCTTCCTTCCATTATTTCTGGTTTGTACTTTACTTTTTTGGTTTGTACTATGTTTTGTGATTGTTTCTTTGAGTTAACCTGTTTTGTCATCTGCCTTTGTTGCT